>APFE030373146.1:0-95061 GCA_000404065.3 Pinus taeda
TTGGATTGATTTGAAATTTGTATGTATATTATTATATTTTATATTGATTTAAGAATTAAATTTGGTTTTTTATATTTCTTTTACTTAGGTGAAACTTATTTCACAAATATATTTTCACCGCACATTATTAATTTGCTTAGGTAAATTGTGCTTTACATGACATTATTACCTTTTACCTAGGTAAAAGTCACTTTTACACTTATATATCACTTTACTCCATCTCTTAGAAGGTGCATGGTACTTTTGTTTATATTTAGTTTTATGCTTTATTAAGTTACCCCTAGATTTTCATATTTCCACTATTTCTATTGTGAATACACCTAACTAGTTCATGATATTTTAATTAAGTCTTAAACCTTAGGCTTATTACCCAAGTATTGACCTATTAGTACTTTCTTGTTATAATTTTTAGTTGAGGTCTTCTCCCTAAGTTTCGCTTGCTACTTTGTCACTAGGGGTTATAACTTAAAATATACATGGTATACATGAGACTAGGCACCCACCCTTTGGCACATATGTTGAAGTAACACACCAAAAAGATAGTTCACCATCGTCTTAGCCTAGCCTTGCTCACATGCATTAAGACATTCACGCTTCATCATTATCCTTTGGCACAAGACTTAAGGAGTTGTTGAGCCTTTAGTTTACTAGGGAGACTAATTATTCATGTGCCCTAAGGTTTTAACCATCCACCTCATCCATCCACCCTTTCCATATCACATGCTCAAGCACACATACCTAGGTGGTGTGCTCCTTTATGATGACATATTCACTCCTTCATAACCTTGTTAACACCTTGCTCACATTATGTGACTAGTGATGGTTTGACTTGGTCAAAGGAGGTCGATGTGCACACATTTTGAGGAGATCTCATGGATTTGATGCAGACACAGTTGAACAAATACAAAGGGTGCACTCTATATGGTGGTATTTCATGGTTGACTTGGTCAAAATGGTTGCAGAGGCACATTCTTCAAGCACACATTCCTCTCTCTTCAAAGGCACATGCATGCGTGAGTATTTTAATGAGATGGAAGTTGTTAAGTGGACATGGGGCCCTCCTTCCTTGGGCACACTAGAGGAGGAAATATTTTATTGTTTAAGCCAAGTCTAAGTGGACTAAAGCACATTCCTTAAGAGTGTTAAATCTTAAAGAAACCATTTTATATTATTTATGGCTATAAGACTTCTACAAGGGTTGGCTAATGAAGGCACATGCATATCCCAAATAGCACAATGTTTTTTAGAATTACACATGGCTTTTTCATGTTATACATGTGAATTACTCACCCATTTGAATATTTGTCATAATCATTTGACCAAGCAACATTATTATTTGGAGGTGAGTGTTTTTAGAAAGGCATCCTCATCAAGAGGCTTATTGTTGGAGTCCTCCCTAGGGGTGTAGTGAGGATTTGAAGGGACCATAGTAGAGTAATGGCAGTGGGGGCCATTCAATAAAATATGGAATATGTTTTCTATATATTTAAATAAGACTTACTAGAGGTCCATTATGGTGTTTAGTATTGAATAAATGTAATGAGGTTTCATTAAAGAAGGTCCATTAGGTGGTTAGGAGTTTGTTATGATTAGAGTTCTCTTGATAATTATAAATAAGGATGGAGAAATCCTTATGAAATGTGTGGAAGAGTATTTTTTATTAGATTTTAGCTCATTACGAGGTTGCCCCCTTGAAGAGGCAAGTGAAAAAGAGTGAATTCCTTCCATAAAATGATCAATTGTAAAGTGTTGCTCCACCTTAAGAGTTTTCATATTAATAAAGTGTAGAGTGTTTATGATATTTTATATGTGATAGTATTTTCATACCTAAGGTATGTAACTTTTTATGTTGCAACAATATTTTGGGTCAAAGATGGGAATAATCCTTTTCTTCATATTTTGTAGGTTTTCAAAAAAGAAAAGGAGAGTTTCAACATTTAAATTGATTCATGTAACTTTTTGGCTAGAAATTGAAGAAATTGGTTGCATATCTTAAATAACAACTAGTGTAATAAAAAAACTAATCTAAATTAAAATTTGGGAAGTGAATATATCATTGATCTAAAATTAACTCTTTTAGGGTTTTTTCTTTGTAACAAACACATGCATTGCATAACTCATATATTTTGATAGAAGTCTTCAATTTTCACTAGACTAATGCGATGGATATAGGATTTTTGAAGGTTTAATCTGGCATATTATATGTTGTATTTCTAATCAATTTAGTGTGATATATTGATTGCAAGTTTTCACTCTCTAACACTCGTGCATATGAAATATGGCAATATGATAATGTTGTTGGAAATATTGAACTCTAGACTGATCTCAGGGAATCAAAGATATAAAAAAATATAAAAGAGATAATCATTAAATATTAAGAGACATATATTATTGGGCCTACATACCCTTGCATCATGGAAGATTACCGCTGAGAAAGATACAGTTAGTGTCATTTAGAGGATGACTACGATGATTAGTATAAGGATAGTTGTCATTTATAGGATGAAAACTACTTTCGTCTTCTATATGATGAATTTAATCCACCTTTTGTAGAGAACATCATTGAGCGAAATCAAGAGTCCATTATGAGTACTCATTAGGAAAATTTTGAGGTCTAAAATGAGCTTCCTACGGAAAATAATAAAATAATAGTTAAAATAATAAAATAAGGGCTTTGATTTTTTAAAGGAAAAGAAAAAAACTATTTTTTTTAATTGTATTTTTGGGTTATATCCTCATAGGTTTACTCAAATTTCAAGTGCAGGTATCCATTGGATGAAAAATAAATTAGACATCCAATGAGCACCCGTTATGCATAATTTTGAGTAAATCTGCATTGAAAAATTACAAATACATGAAAAGTGTGTTTCTTTTAGTGGGTGCTTGTTGTATATGTAATTGAATTCCACATTCAATGGGTGCCCACCTATAACTCATCCAAAACCTAATGTTGTATTAGGGTTATGGGGCATAACTAGACCCAACCTTCAATCTTTGTTATGAAGATTTGGTTATCAATTTTTCTTTTTCTTTCATCACCTCAAATCATAATTTTGACATTTCCATCATCTTCTTCTCATCAAGGAATTTACAAAAATATAAATTTTATTTCACTATGATCTCTAGGCATAAATTTACACCCATTTTGACATTCACCCCATAAAGGGCCACATCAACCTTCATACAAGCCATGTGGTTGACACATGGTAGTACTTTATCACGTATCACCCTACACTGGTCCATGTATACTTCCCATATTTCATACGAAACCCTTGTTATATCATGGTCTTTATAAAAGGGCACATCCCTAAATCCTCTGGTGTTTTAGTATGTTGATATACTAGTGGCTCGACATGCCGATATAGCCTTGGTTAAATCCTCTGATATGTCGATATAGCCTTAGTTGAATCCCCCTATATGCCAATATATCCTTAGTTTAATTCTTTGATATATCGATATTTCCTTGGTTGAATTCTTTGATATGGAAATACAGTGATATCCCAACATGGAATATTGGGATATCCATGAATTCCCCATAAATACAACTCTTTGAAATTTTCTAATAGGTCGATAAGATGGTGGCTAGCTTGACATGCCACCTCATATCTTTGATGTCCAATCACAGTCGAACACATATTGGATGCTAACATGTCCTTGATCATATGGAAATATTGAATCATGTATATTCAAATATTGAGATATCAGGGATTTTCCACGGCCCAAACAATATGGAAATATCGATATGCTAATACGATAACTCAACATGCCACCTCATTTTCCAACATCCAATCAACACTTGAAACATGAAAAATGTTGGTGTGTACCCTTACATGTGGCACGACTGATGTGTGCCATGTGTCACTCATATTTTCCTAGATGTCATGCCCAAACCACCAAAACTAGGTGACGTGTGTCCTTCACCTGGCAGAACCATGTCATCCTTTCTAACATCACAAAATTCCTAGTGCTATGATGCTCCAATGTCATTAGTTGACATACCTGATTAACAAAATTATAGCCATCAAGTGATGATTTATCAACCAAATCTGCACCATATTAGTGATTACCAAAATGTGGTTCTTTCCGTTATTCTAGGGTTCGGTATATCAGTAAACGCTCCTTCCACCTAGATTTTTTTCATATCGCCATATTGAATAAGTGGCCAGGGGCTAAGCCCAAAGCCTACCAATCCTAAAATTTCCAATGAATTGCTACTTGGATGCTCCATCCCCAAATTTTGTGGTGTTATGAAACGCATGGTTCAAATCCCAAATTCCCTCCTGAGCAAGTCTTAATTGCAGAGAGTATCCTTAGCTTGTATAGAAAGCTAAAGAGAGATTTTTTACAGGTTCTAAGGTCTCCAAGCCTCTTATTCCCTCTAGGAAAAACCTTCCCTCAGGTTAGTGGTCTATAATAATGTAATTATGGATGTTTCAAACCCTTTGTTGGCCTCCAAAAATACCAAAGTTCTTTACTGAACTCTTTATTGTTTTCCATCAGATGTTCTAAGAAGACACTTTCCCTTAAGTCTCCCCTTTTTAAATCAAGGCTTATGTTCATGCCTATGATATTCACATCATTCACAAGGCTCTCTTATTACATCAACTAGCCAAAGCTTCTCTAGTGTGTCTAAGAACTTACATGAAGACTTGCCATGACTAGGAATAAAAGTCCTTCAAACCCATGCTTAAGGTGTTATTTACTTCTTGTTCGTAACATGAAAAGTATGACATAATAATGTACATTAAGATTGATTATGGGGCACATGAGAATTATACAACCATTTTAACCTGATATATTAATTCACATCATACATAGACATTCTATAGACCATATTACACACTAAGAAAACAAACATGTGAACACAACACATTTTAGCAATGATCCTTTCTTTCTCATTAACATGGTTTATATTACATAGATTAAGTCCACAAGGATATTTATCTGCTTAAGATCCTAAACTATCTACAATTGATGAAGGGTGAGCCACATTCCACCCCACCATATGCTTAAATGCACTATAATATATTTCTTGCAATTTGTCACCCTTGAGCCATATCAAGTGGCCAGGAGGGAAGTTCTCCTCAACATGATAAGGTGGAGTCATGAAATCCATTCTCCATCAAATTAACTCATTAGGTCTTTTAAGATCACACCAAGCCCAAAGTTTTGTTTAGTTTTTATCGGTGGCTTCTTAGCTACTCTACACAGTAAGCATCCCAAGTAAGCATCTCCCAGGTTGTTAGCAGTGTAAGGATGAAGGCCACTCTCCTTCATCGACTCAGAGATAGGGTGGAGTCTTTTAGCCTATAGATCTATGGCATGATCTCATTCCTAATGTGGTCATAACGGAGCCTACAAAGCACAAGGAGATCTTGGTTTGTAGATTTCTGTAGAGTGGTTTCTGAGAGACTGAATTCGGATATTCCACAGTGTTCATCTTTTTGTTTGTCAAAATTTTGAGCCTAGACCAAGACTCATCATCAGGACTGATATACTGATGATGAGTCTTGGTCTAGGCTCGAAACGTTGACAAATAAAAATATGAACACTATGGAATATCCGAATTCAGTCTCTCACAAGGAGACCCTTGAACTTAGCCAAGAGTTCCTTGGTGCTTCTCTTGGGTACTCAAGTGAATGATTTTCAACCTTCTTCTTAGCATATGCCATTCCAAGCTTGCATTGCTGAAAGGATCCATTTTCTTAGTCGAGAGTCCCTCGACACTTCCTTTTGACATCTTCATACATAACATAGACAACCCTCAATGAATCCATTCAACCCTCTAGCTCAATCTAGGACTCATCCCTAGTCTCACTCATCGAAATTAGGTGAACGAAAAATCACGCACAATGTTTTTCCTTCAAGATCACACATGATTCCTACTCCTATCTCTCTTCTCTTCATATTGTGATCTGCTCTCTTTCGCTTCTCTGCATTTTCTTGTCTTTCATGGTAAAATTCCTTAGATTTGTTCTGTTTATGGGATTACATGTCAGGTTTTCCCATACCTTGTGTAGCCATGGTATCATTGTCCCATTCTTCTCATAATTGCTGACAGCTATTGTAACGCCTTCCCATTAGATATTTTCTTGGGGGGAGATTTACAATATTGATACTTATGAATATTTGGCTCAACCAATAATCCATTGGAAACTATTAACTCTCTCATTTCTCTTTCTTGGCTTTTCTCCTCCTCGTGGCTTCGCATGGTTTATATTATATCAAGGTTTCATAATTTCATCAAATGGTTTTTAAATTATAGGTACAACTTTATTGGGAATTTTTCCCATTTACATTTACATGCCCATATAGGGATCAATAAAATAATTATGGTTATAGTCTCAATGGGATTAAGTGTTGAGGATGTTACACTACACTTGACATTTGAGTAAAGATAAGTCAAAAATACAATTTCAAAAAAATAGTATTTTTCTTTTCCCTCAAAAAATATTTATCCCTGGGGATGACATCATCATCTTGAATCTTATTGGTTCTTTTAAATTTGATTTTGTTAGTACATTTTTTGTTTTGAAGCCCGTTTTTTACTTCAAAATTCTCCTAATGAGTGTTCAGTTTGCATAATCCATATTGATATTGTTCCTTCCAAATCTAATCTCAAGTCTTTACAACTATGTGGATGACCATTTTTGAAGATTCTATTTTTTTGAATCCCCATGACATTAGTGAACATTAGGAGGATATTACTCAACTTGGCCATTCATGGAGCTCATGGGTCATAAATTGGGTGTTAGATTCAATGCTCGTACATGGAACCCGAGTTTAATGTGAAGCTTAGATTACTTCAACATAGTGGCTAGCACATGTATATGGAACCTTGGTTCTCCAACCTCTTTCAACATTATGATCCACACTCATCCATGGGACCTTAGTATATGGTTTTACCCTTTACAATAAGATTTGAGGGAAACACTTTTATGAGTGGGATGGAATGCTAGGATCCTCCTTAAGGGTATAATGGGGGTGCAAAGAGCCCATAGTAGAGTAATAATAGTGGAGGCCATTTATGTAAGGTGGACTAGGTTCACTGTGTTATCAAATAAAGTACAATATGGTATTTAGTATTGAATAAATGTAACATGGCCTCATTAAAGAAGATCCAAATATGTAGGACATTGTTATGATTAGATTTCTCTTGATAATTATAAATAAGGATGGAGAACTCCCTATGAGATGTGTCAAATAGTTTTCTGATTGGAGCTTAGCTGAATAGTAGGTTGTCCCCTTGAAGATGCAAGGGACTAGGAGTGGACTCCTTCCATAAATGTATCAATTGTAAGGTGTTTCCCTACCTTAAGGTTTTTCATATTAATAAAGTGTGGAGTGTTCATGATAGTTTGTATGCGATTCTTTCTTTAGATCTAAGATACATAACACTTATATGCTTGGAATCCATGCACACAACTGTGAAATCACTGTACCTCATTGACAAAAAAATTTATATTATTTTATTAAGGTACTTTTCTCTTGGAAGCTAACATGCACATGAGGAAAAATGGCACTAAGATTTTTCCTTTGCATGAGGTAAAAGATGGAGGAAGGTGACATGTAACAATACACTCATATAGAACATTGTATCCAAACATTTTCTATAGACTTTTGACCTAATTCACTCACTCAGGTAATTATTTTAAATATTTTAAAATTTTGTTAAGAAACTAATATTTTATTGTAAAAGATAGTTGAACTAAGACCTATATAAAGGTTTAATATCTTAATTTTATATTTGAAATCAATGGTTCATGGGAAAAGTTGTGAGTAAGCTATCTCCATGCATTGGATTGAAGGTATCTCTTGTGTAAGTTGTGATTTTGTGTTTGTACAATTTATTATGAGTGGTAATGTTCTAGGATCACCATTGATAAATTTTATATGTAAGTTGAAAGTGTCAAAGCTACATCTAGGAACTTATTACCTCAAAGAGGAGCTAGAGCATGTGTATCAATTGTTGGCAAAAGCATTCACGTTGCATTAGAGAGAAGGGACTTAGAGTCCTAACATCTTTTGGGAGTAAAGCTTAATCACTCTATGTTTACTTTGTTTGAGAAATGGCTATTGTGAGTCCCTTCCCTTCTAATATTATAGTCTCTTTTTTATCAAGTTAAGATTGTAGTGGAGAATTTTATTTTGATTATCTATAACCTCCAGCCTTTTAAGTGGAATTCCCTCTTAGATTACATCCATGTCATCCATGGCCCAAAAAATAAGGCATTGGATTTCCTCTTCCATCCATTATCTCCATGCCCATTTATTTTAAATTTTTTTGTTTCCTTTTGTTGTATTTATTGTTAGATTCTCTTTTCCTACACTCCATACTAATAATTTCAGCCTAACAACCATAGGAAAACACCCCTTGACGTAATTCCATCATTTGTTTAAAATGCAAAAGAGTGTGGCAAAGTGACAATGTACAGCTTCCTAGTTACACAAGTAACATGTGCAAATATTGAAATTTACATTTATTTATTATTATTTTTAATGAATATTATCATCTTAAAATTTGACAAATTATTTCTTTCACTATTTTATAGATTAACAAATAGCAATAACAAACTTGTTAATATCCTCTCATAAATTTGCTAATGCTCCATCAACAAAATTACCAAATGGTATCAATCAATGCAAATAATTGTAGTCAAATTTGAATATGGAGTTTTTTTTAATGTAATTAAGGTCTTATGGTATTTTTTAAAGCATGGGATATAAGGCCATTCACTTTGTTAATTTGGTAATTTATCTGTTTTAATTGAATTGAAATTTAGTTGAATGGTTTAATATAATGTAAAAATTATGATTTAGTATTTATAAATTATTTTTTTATTTAATTTTAAGATTTTAAATTCACTTAAATATTTAAAATTATAATTTAAATAATATAAAAATTGATATTTTAATTATAAAAATTCACCAAAATTTTAATATATATATTTGTGTATCAAAATTTTAGATATATATGGATTTTGGTTTTTGTATCATAAAATTCACATTACATGAAACTGGACTCACTTCAAATTTCAAATATATAAAAATTCTGAACATAATTATGTATGTGTAAATATTTAACTTAACAATAGAACAAATTTGTTTTTTTTTTTTTAAATCCAGAATACAAAGTCATTATGTATCTTAATGTGTAGGGTGGACACTGTCTCCCATCGTAAGATTTGTCGTATCCAGAAAGACTAATGATAATGGTATTCTAAACCATAAGAAAATGAATAGCTTCTATGTTGGTGCCAACTTAAATAGAGTAGGATTGATAATCAAAGGTATACTTCAGCCAAAAAGACATAGCTTGGGAGCAAAGGGAGTTTAAATAAATCCCATTCTTATGTTTCTCTTATTTACTATAAAAAATGCAGATTGTATTGCTATACCATTATTGAAAATATGGAGAACTTATATTGTTTTTCTTATTTACTATAAACAATGAAAATTACAACATTCTTGGAAAGATGGATAACTTATATGATAAGGTTGCTATATGTCATATATTTGAAGTGAAGTGATTGTAAGGTGCAAAGGCTATTTCTAGGAAGGCATATAATTTAGATCTTTCACTTATTGCAATGTCATGAGAACTCATCATGATGAGAGGGACTTGGGGTTACTATGGAGATGAAGTGATGGTTAAATATGCCTTTGAAAGTAATCTAAAGGTGGTAATGTTTTTTTTTTTTGCTTTGTCCATAGTGTTTATGTAGAGTAAGTGTGGATCCTAAGAGAAGCATGATGATGAGAATGGGTTGGGAGATCATGGAAGTTGAAGGTCATTGCCTTGTGGTGTGAAATATTATGGATTTATAAGTACATAAAGATATGGTTATGTTTTATTTGTAGATGCTATTATTTATGTAGTACATTATAAATATTTTTAGCAAAGAGAAAGAGAAAGGTAGTAAGTATGAGGATCTATATATAAGTTCAGTAAAAAAAAAAAAGATGCAAGCATGGGTACCAGCCAAGAGAATACAAATAAAAATGGGAAAACATGGGTACTAGTCAAGAGATGGTTATTTTAATCATAATAGTATTGGATTTCATTGTTCTCTATAGAATCTTTGTTGTGTTGGAAGTAAGATAAAATAAAATGCCATTTTTTATTTATGGTATGGAAATCACCTTGTTGTGTTGAAATATGGTGTCCCTATATAAAATGGTGCTCCTTGGTATTCCAAAATGCACCCAGACTTGCTCCTTGGTAAGCCTCCCACAAAGTCCATGGAAATGCTTTCTTAATAATGAGTCGGTACAAGTAAAGGATGGTATAGACCTTGTTTCATGTTACTAGGCTTACTGGGATAACAAAGTATACACCCTATATTGAAGCTAGTTACATCTTCTTGCATCCTAGGCTAGTGCACATACCTTTGCAAAATGGAAACTTTCTTCCCAACAACAAACTGCCCTACAGCCTTGGAGGTGTGAGCCTATATAATTAGTTGCAGTCACTCACCTGTGGGTACACATAACTTGTTTAAAATTTAAAGTAACCCATTTTGGAGTTGTGCAATCTCAATTGCATGTTTTAGAAATGAAAGCTAAGAAGTTACCATGATCAGCTTAAAATGATGAGGTCATTGTGCTATCTCAAGAACGTAGTATCTTATTAACACTCTATTAAAATGAGAACTCTCACTGAACACAAAGGTGTGACTACTTGTAAATTGATTCCAAACACCAAAACTCCAGAGGCTAGAGTTAGTGATGGGACTTACTTTCATATTGCTTGTATCCTCCTACACTACCGACGTATGGGTGATGCCTCCAGAGATTTGAACATAAGGGTGTGACTACTTGTAAATCGATTCCAAACTTTGAACACAAAGGTGTGACTACTTGTAAATCGATTCCAAACATCAAAACTCTAGAGGCTAGAGTTGGTGATGGGACTTACTTTCATATTGCTTGTATCCTCCTACACTACCGGCGTATGGGTGATGCCTCCAGAGATTTGAACACAGTTGGGACTACTTGTAAATTGATTCCAAACACCAAAACACCTACACTATGACCATTTGGGTGATGCATCCAGAGATTTGAACATGGGTGGGACTACTTGTAAACTGATTCCAAACACCAAAACTCTAGGCCAGAGTTGGTGATGGGACTTAGTTTCATATTGGTTGTATCCTCCTACACTACGGGTGTATGGGTGACGTCTCCAGAGATTTGGACTTAGTTTCATATTGGTTGTATCCTCTTACACTATGGGTGTATGGGTGATGTCTCCAGAGATTTCAACATGGGCACGACTATTGTAAATCAATGGAGTTACTTTCATATTGCTTGTATCCTCCTACACTACAGTGGTATGGGTGATGCATCCAAAGATTTGGTGGGACTACTTGTAAATAGATTCCAAACACCAAAACTCCAGAGGCTAGAGTTGGTGATGGGACTTACTTTCATATTGGTTGTATCCTCCTACACAAGTTGGTGATGGGACTTACTTTCATATTGGTTGCATTCTCCTACACGAGTTGGTGATGGGACTTACTTTCATATTAGTTGTATCCTCCTACACTACGGGCATATGGATGGGTGACGTCTCCAGAGATTTGGACTTAGTTTCATATTGGTTGTATCCTCTTACACTACGGTGGTATGGGTGATGTCTCCAGAGATTTGAACATGGGCACGACTATTGTAAATCAATGGAGTTACTTTCATATTGCTTGCATCCTCCTACACTACAGTGGTATGGGTGATGCCTCCAAAGATTTGGTGGGACTACTTGTAAATCAATTCCAAACACCAAAACTCCAGAGGCTAGAGTTGGTGATGGGACTTACTTTCATATTGGTTGATGGAACTTACTTTCATATTGGTTGTATTCTCCTACACGAGTTGGTGATGGGACTTACTTTCATATTAGTTGTATCCTCCTACACTACCGGCATATGGATGATGCCTCCAGAGATTTGAACATAGTAAAGACTATTGTAAATCGATTCCAAACACCAAAAATCCAAACGCCAATGTTGGTGATGGGACTTACTTTCATATTGTTGATATCCTCCTACACTATAGGCATATGGGTGACGCTTCCATAGATTTGAACACTGACGAGTTTACTTGTAAATTGATTCCAAACACCAAAACTCGAGAGGCCAGAGTTGGTGATGAGACTTACTTTCATATTGCTTGTATCTTCCTACAATTTATGATTTTTCTTTTGTCTCTCACATTCCAAAATATTTTTGAGATATACAACCTAATTAAATTTAACTATTTAAAATGAGAACTCTCGCTGAATCAGAAAATTTTATATATGTTAAATAAAAAATCCAGTCTAAAGATGAAATCACATATAAAAAAAACTTGTACACTCGATTAAAACATAACTTTTATTAAATCAGAAATAACTCTTAAGCTAATTGGACTTTGCAATTCTCATAAGGATTTTTTAGAACTCTGATTAGATTATAAATACATTTACACTTGAGTTTATGTTGATTACAAAAACCAACCTACAATAAGTATGAACAAATCACATTTTATGTTGATTGCAGAAAGAAATATACAAGGATTTTTTAAAACTCTCGTTTGATTATAAATACATTTAAATTTAAGTTTATGTTGAGTGCAGAAGCCAACATAAATAAGTATCAACAAATCACATTTGAGTTTATGTTGATTGCAGAAATAAATATACAATAAGTATGAAAAAAGTATAATTTTAATATTATTGAAATTTGTAATAAACATAAAGATTTTGAGAAATCTCATTACATCATAGATAAATCATGAACTCATGTAAATTGCAAATTCTGATATCCTAAGTTTATATATATATATATATATATATATATATATATAATATATATATAAGCAATTCTGATACCCTAAGTTTATGTAAATTGCATATTCATATATATATAAGCTTTTGAGTTTATGGAAATTTGCATTAGACATTTGAAAATAAAAAATAAAATTTTTTTCTAGAACTTCATTAAATAAAAATTAGATCATAAACTTGCAGATTTTGATATACAATAAACATGAAGCAAAGTTAATAAATAATCATGAAGATGAACACAAGAGAGTATGTAATGAAATGAAAATACTTGAACATAAAATAGAAATAAGAGAAAGTTGGCAATGAAAAGAAAACATTATTACTCGTGATTTAAGAGAATTCACAAACTCATAGCCCTGGACATTAGGATGAGGATTGGCCGTCCTTCTGATCAAACTGTTGTTACTCGACAAACCACAAGCCAAACTGGAAACTGGTGATTCAACAGAAAATGTAGCCATTTTTCTGAGTGCCAATTATCAAATGGAATAGAAACAACTTCAACTTTATCGATTTTCTCGTAGACAGAAGCTGAGATCGAGTAAAGATTTGATATTACACTGAGCTGCTGCATGTATATATTGCACAACGAGAAATTGAAAGTGGTGGGAAAGCGTGGTCAGAGTTCCAAAAATTAAAACTTCCGATATTTCAACTGCACGCCCCAATAATTAATAATTAAAACTTCCGATATTTGAAGGGCACGCCCCAAGAATTAAAACTTCTGATATTTAACTACCTTCTACCTTTGATTCCAATAATTAAATTAAAACTCTGATATTTAACTACATTCTACCTTTGATTCTGCGAATAGTTCGCGTACTCATTAAGAGTTAGAGTCCGAGTTGTCTTCTTCCCATGAGGTCCATCACCTTTTCCATCATCACTTTTCCAATCACACTTGAAACTCGATCTCATAAGAACCAACTAATTTACATTTTATAGGTATTGTCAAAAAATAATATGTAATGGATCTACTAAATCTAGTCACTTCAAATCATATCACTAATTCTTCCCATGCTTTTTGAAACTAAGACTCTATGAAAACATGGACATGCAAACGAAAACAATAAAGACAAATATCACAACACATATCATGAGGCAATTATCAAAGATAAAAGCATGGGCAACTATCAACCATAAAAACATGGGTCACATGGCCAACAAAAACAATAAAACCACAAAACAATAAAGACAAATATCACAACACATATCATGAGGCAACTATCAACCATAAAAACATGGGAAACTATCAACCATAAAAACATGGGTAGGCAAACAAAAACAATAAAACCACAAAACAATAAAGACAAATATCACAACACATATCATAATGGAACTACAAAACAAGACAAATATCACAACACATATCATGAGGCAATTATCAAAGATAAAAACATGGGCAACTATCAACCATAAAAACATGGGTCACATGGAAAACAAAAACAATAAAACCACAAAACAATAAAGACAAATATCACAACACATATCATGACGCAATTATAAACAATAAAAACATGGGCAATTATCAACCATAAAAACATGGCCACATGGAAAACAAAAACAATAAAACCACAAAACAATAAAGACAAATATCACAACGCATATCATGAGGCAACAATAACAACAAAGATCATTGAAGTAACAATAAAAGCAAAAGAAAAATAAGGTAGTAAAGTATGCTAGCCAAATGGAAACCCATATAACCATGTACAAAAAATTCAGCCTTCCCATTTAAGGTAGCCTAGCTATCAAAGAGTATGTCCATGGAAATTTTTATATACTTTATTCCATTTTTTGTTGTGTTTATATGTTTTTAAATGAAATGAATTTCGATGTGTAGAGTGTACGCATACTATTTTTGTATTGCAAGTTCAACATTCAGATCTCAATTAATTACTTTAGTTTATTTAAGTTAATTTTAACATCTTTGAAGTTAGGTTAGAGTTGAGTTTAACAAATAAATAAGAATATTTTTTATATGATATATAAATTATAAATTAAAATAGATTTATTGATATTTTGAATAATTTTTTAACATTTTAGGTAGGGCAATGGTAGTGTATAATTTTAACAAAGGATTTTTTAGAGTTGTAATTTGGATTGATTTGAAATTTGTATGTATATTATTATATTTTAAATTGATCTAAGAATTAAACTTGGTATTTTTATATTGCTTTTACCTATGTGAAACTTATTTCACAAATATATTTTCACCACACTTTATCATTTTGCCTAGGTAAATTGTGATTTACATGACATTATTACCTTTTACCTAGATAAAAGCCACTTTTACACTTATATATCACTTCACTCCATCTCTTAGAAGGTGCATGGTACTTTTGTTTATATTCCTTTAGTTTTATGCTTTATTAAGTTACCCCTAGATTTTCATATTTCCACTATTTCTATTGTGAATACACCTAACTAGTTCATGATATTTTAATTAAGTCTTAAACCTTAGGTTTATTATCCAACTATTGGCCTATTAGTACTTTCTTGTTATAATTTTTAGTTGAGGCCTTCTCCCTAAGTTTCACTTGCTACTTTGTCACTAAGGGTTATAACTTAAAATATACGTGGTATAAAGTCTCTCTTCAAAGGCACATGCATGCATGAGTATTTTAATGATATGGAAGTTGTTAAGTGGAGATGGGGCCCTCCTTCCTTGGGCACACTAGAGGAGGAAATATTTTATTGTTTAAGCCAAGTCTAAGTGGACTAAAGCACATTCCTTAAGAGTGTTAAATCTAAAAAAAATCATTATATTATTGGGTTGGCTAATGAAGACACATGGCATATCCCAAATAGGACAATGTTTTTTAGAATTACACATGGCTTTTTCATGTTATACATGTGAATTACTCATCCATTTGAATATTTGTCGTAATCATTTGACCAAGCAACATTATTATTTGGAGGTGAATGTTTTTAGAAAGGCATCCTCATCAAGAGGCTTATTGTTGGAATCCTCCCTAGGGGTATAGTGAGGATTTGAAGGGCCCATAGTAGAGTAATGATAGTGGGGGCCATTCAATAAAATATGTAATATGTTTTCTATACGTTTAAATAAGACTTACTAGAGGTCCATTATGGTGTTTAGTATTCAATAAATGTAATGAGGTTTCATGACAATAATCACCAAGATCAAACACAAGACGTGGATAACGGAGTTCGTCCAGGAGGCACTACGTCTTCGGGCCTCGGTGTCAAGATGGTGTAGGCCGTTGCATTAAGTGTTGTCAATAGTGATAGGTGGTGATGTCACTATCTTACAAGGAAAATGCCCTCACACAACAGTGACTCCAAGAGATGTCCCGCTACAGGAACTCTCATTCACAAATGACTCCTATCAGTATGACCTAAACTCATGCATGATGATAATGAGCATCCCACCAACATGGCATAAAAGGGATCGCAATGCAAAAATACATGGCAACACATGAGTATCTCATCAATATAACAACAAAGTGATCTCAAACAAAACATGATGAATCATGACAACAAGTACATCTCACAGATGATTCCGAATCACACCAAGTAGGAATCATGAAGCGAGTAAGAAAATAAGATCCCACATCAAAACATCAAACGGGGATCTATGCAGTACAATGCATCTCATAGCGAAAAGAAGCACACGAACATACTGCATATACCTCACATCTTGGGGCCATCTGAAAAAAGGATGTCAAACTGCTGAAGCTGACCGTACCATCAATATCGCGGTGTCGAATCTCATGGAATGATTGCTCGCACATTGGATACTGACACCTGCACTCCACTTTGAAAAGTGGCCGAAAAATGGAATGATCAATTGGAAAATCTGAATGCACCATCAAATTTGTGGCATCGAATAGTGCAAAATAGACTGTTAAATTTCTAAATTCTGACAAAGTGAAAATCTGGGGCTTAAGGAATCCTTTAGATTCCCCCTAGATTCCTTAAAGATTCCCTCCTTAGGGTCATCTGAAGATCTGCTGCTCAGATCAAAATTATGTCTGCGCCATTAGGTTCCTTGCGAAATTCTGAGAAAAATGAGTATGAAGTTGGCTGCATTATGACTTTGGTGAATTTCAACCTCCAAGGAATCTTGAAGATTCCCTCAAGATTCTTGAAGGTTCTCCTCTGCTAGGAATCTACAAATCTTCTACGAAAATCCAACCACGCCATAGCGTTCCCTACGAAAATCTGAGAAAATTGACTGTAAACTTGGTTACACTGTGATAAAATGAATTTTTACCTCCCAAGGAATCTTAAAGATTCCTTAATGAATCTGCATGAGAATATTCCTTGGAATGTTCTAGGAATTTTCCTCGATTTCCATGCCAAAGGCGGACCCCCTTTGCGTTGCCACACCTCTGTTCCGTCACTCTGTCGGTGTTCCATCCTCCCCCATGCAAATGAGAAGGAGGGTTTTTAAACATGTGGGTGGTGAAGTTGTCAATGAAGTGCCATTTGGCGGTTTGGTTGTGTCATTTGGTTTGAGGCAGGGAGGTCTGGGCATCAAATCCTGTCCCCACCAAAAATACATAACAAAACCTTTTTATATTAAATTTTTTGTTTGGTTGCAACGGTTCTGGTGTGTTTTGAGTTAATACATTTCATTGGACCATTTAAATGTATATTACCATGCGGGTTGTTGATGTGTCATTATTTTGGTTTATTCAACCATACTCTAGTTTTCATGTTGTTAGGCCCCTATAGCAATAGGTGTCATATGTCATGATTGACTTGATGATCTATGTAATATGTTCATACCTTTTCTTATTGCAAAGGTTTTCCATATTTTCAAAAAAATCAAAAAATTTAAAAAATGTAAAGAGGGTATACTCTAAAAGAAAAATCAAAGGGTAAAAAGAGAAAAATAGGTCAAAAATGAAAGAAAATGAACCAAAAAAAAAGGACCAGGAAAGTGTGCAAGTCTAAATGCCACTAGTTTTTCATTTTGTGTAATAGATGATTGTGTGCAACTTATCACTTATGCCACAATTCATGAATAGTCAAACAGTTTAAACTTGGCTAATTCATTTTCAATTTCATGTTGTAGAAATAGAGAATAAATATCTGACAAAATAGTGTAATCTTAGCAGATAAGTAGATAGGTAGAGTAAATAAAAGGAACTCAATAGTTTAATCTGAGCCCTTGGATGTAATAAGTGCAGACTTAGATAGGCTTTTCCATGCACAAGAAAATGAAGATTTGATAAGGGTTTGCGAGTCTAAGTGCACCCTAAGAAAAAAGAAAAAATGCTAGGTTAAAGTAGGTAGGGTAGGTAGTTGATGTTGTAGAATTATATTTGATGATTAATGTCTCTAAATGTGTTAATCTTTCACTTTCATCACAAGGCTAAGGCATGTAGTACATTGCAAGCATCTCAAGCAAAGAAAAGTCACAATAATTAACTCCCCTTCTCATTTTCCCTAATTATTCACTAATTTCCCCTATAAGGTATTTGCTAAATTGGAGGGGCTCAGAGCATTTCTCTGACTTCTGGAGGGACCGAACCCTTAACCCAATAATTTAAAAAGGCCTAAGTACTTAAAACCAGTCATAAATCATTCATTCACTTTCATAAGTCTTTTCCTAAGTAAAATCCTATTTTACTTAGGAAAATTACATAATATCCCATAAAAGTCCCTTTTTTCACTTAAGCCTAAGTTAAACACACAATTCTAATGTTTTTTACTTGGAGCTTTTTCATTACATTATCATACTAATTTCTAACTTATATTATATAAATCCCTTCACAACATTATCCTTTCCTGTATTATTTAAACTATTAAAAATCACAAATTTCTATATATCTTGCCCCTTTTGTTAACTTATAACCATAAATACATTTTAACCAGGATTAACTAGTTAACCCGTAACTAGTTAACAACCCTAACCCCTGCTGCATTAATAATGGATTAATTAACCCTCATGGTTAATTAAGAACCTCCCCGACCTATTACACCACCCCCAATATAATTAATTAAACCTTAATTGTTTTGGACCCACCATTGTTAAATCCCATTGCATCGCGCCTCTCATCAGCCGTCCAATCACACCTTCCACATCCAACGACTATTATCGATATCGCCCACCCATTTGTGACCGCGTGTTAACGCACGATCACAAAGTGGTTTTCACACAGCACCTCTGCCACATGTCGGAAAACCTGAGGAATCACTGGCTCCCAACTCATTACCTCCCATCCTCAAAAGCAATGCGATATGAAACCGCTTACCGCTTACCTGCATATGACAAAAACATCACTTCACTCCCGCTGATGCCATCCGCTTGAAAACCAAAAACCCCAGCCAACCTTGACTTTGTTAATAAAACAAACAAATGTCATTTTCATCGCATTGTACTGCAAACCTGTGCTTGCATGCAAAGAACACCGAGGTCAACTGTCAGAGGTTTTCAATAGCCAACCTGCTCAAAAAACTTGTAGCCGACGCAATCCAGAACTTGTTAGCTACTACCAGCACCTATAATTTCACTGAGCATTCTCCAAACAAAAGTATTTATCGAATTCCTGCAGAAACCCTGCAAGTTCTCATTTTCCACCATAATTTGACAGAAAAGACCTGATTTCAGTACAATTCAGTCTTTGTTTCATCATATAAGTTCCCAGACCTACTATTTTGCCCATTGTTCAAATAAAACCTAAAGGTCCTTTTTAGAATCCACAAGAACCAGAAATGGAAACCCCTATGGCTTTAAATGTTGCACCCATGAATTCTCCTCATAAGGATTTAGACTATCTTCCTCTTGCGGATAAAGAATTCCAGATAAAAGACTTATCCACTAATAAAAACCACCTTAGAGTCTTCTGCCAAAGTAGAGACAACTATCTGAAAACTTTCCCAGTAGGTGGGACATCCAATAGCTCACAAAGGCAGGAGCTAGAAACACAACAAAGTGTTGAAGTATCATCTTTTAGGCCACCAGGGAAAGATACTTCAGATATCAAGAAAACATTTATAGAAATAAAAGCCAGAAATGATCCATTAAGGTTTCAAGTTTACAATCAATATTTGAAAATGGCTCCCACCAATGATAATGGGTTTTTTCAAACCTAAAGTGCAGCAGCCTCAATCAGCAAGAGACTATCTGAAGACCAATTTTGAGGTTGTGGCAAAGGACATTCATCCTTTGGACCAAATTGAGTTGCACAAACAAACATGAGAAATGATCTATTCTACATTGACTGGTAAGGCCATGATGGCCTAGAGGCTGGAAAATTCTTTGAATAACACAACTGCCCAACTACGGCTGGAGAAAGCCTCCTCACATGCCAAAGATAACATAATAAATCTTTAGAAGAAATAATTATTGGATTGGGTCATGATCCCAAAGATGTGAAGGCTATAAAAGCCTTAATAAAAAAGAAAGATGAAGATATTGATGCCTTAAGGAAGAAGCTAAAGCTGCCTCCTTCAAGGCATCTACAGACTGCTGAGATTATGAAGCAAAAATCTGAAGAAGAGCTAATGGATTTACTCTTAAAACTTAATGAACGACTGAATGAGACAAAGCAAGAACTAGAAAAATCATTAAAGGAAAAGCAGGGAGAGTCGACCTCTCAGCCTCCCAACGTGATACCAATACTCTCAACTACAGTCCCTTCAACCCTTGGAATAGCTCTGACACCAAACATTCCAGCAGTCACAACAAAGGTAGTTATAGGTACAACAACAACACCAACAGCAAGAACAACATAGGAAAGTACTACAAATTTGAGCGCAGAGGAGCTGATAAAATTAATGAAGGACATGAAACTGCAAGTTTCAGAGCTAAAAAAGGTAAAAGAATAGTATGCCAACTTAGAACAGAGGTATGATCTCTCAAAAATAAATATTGTATAAAGGACAAAGGAGATTAAAGGATTAGAAAACAAAGTGAAATCATTAGAAAAGGACCTTACGTTTGACAAGCCTCTGGTAGATATTAGAAAAATTCTTTGGGAAAACATCACTTAATCAATAAATGATGTTTGGCCATCAATCCAAATAATTTTTTAGCAGATTGATTTAGTAAAGGCAGCCCGAGAAGAAATTCAAAGGATAAGAGCAGAATCAGGAAGAATGCCTGAGGAAGCCAACAGAGTCATAAATTTTTTGAATAATAAGAATAAGTACCAGCTTGAGGAACTTGGCATTGAAGATAGAACAAGGACTATTTTAGAAATCAAAAGGGTATCAACCAAAATAACTTTGATGCAAAATTTAGAAAAAAAGATGCCATGATATGCAGGCAGATATTAATGCTTTTATGGAGAAATTTGCCATTTTGTAGAGCAAGGGGCTACCTAGTCCTTTGGTTATCAATGACAAATTATTGAGGCATAAATATTATGTGGACAAATTGAATCCATATGCAGAAAACCAGGCAAGTTCATCAACAAGTGCATCAGCATCAAAAGCACTGCCTACTGGCAGAGTTTTCTATGACAGTCTAGAGAACTTGTTCTAGAACATTAAATAAAGCACTTGTTTCCAATTCAGCCCGCCTTTTTCAGGTATACCGAGATTGATGAGACTCTCAGGAAACTTCAGAAAACCAGAATACCACAGTGAAAATCGTGGGAAGAAATGCTAGAAATTTTGTAATTTATCCTTAGTAAAAGGTAAATTTTGGTTATTTACTACAGTCAAAGGTGGTGAAAGAGGATAAATAAAGATCAAACAGGTAAAGAATATCAAATGTAGGTAAGTTGTATCAGTAAGATGAAAAGCAGAGTAGCCAGCATAGAATTACATCAAAGACAGCGAGATGCCAAATTATAAGACCTGACTCCAGCACATTCTCAAGAGTAGGGACAGCAAACCATCAGTTTGCTTCTATCTTCTACCTACGAGATCATCTGGCCCTATCTTCATGTAATTTCTTGTTAGTCATCTCAAATTATATCTCACTTTGTTATGAGATATTTTATTGTAAATATTTTTGTATAAATACACCCCCATTCGGAGTATTGAGGGTGGATTCTTATACATTGCTGTAAAACTAATTATTTTGGAATAAAGTGCTATTGGACAAATATTTCATGGCTGACTGGATGAAGAATTAACACAAAGGACTTTTCACAGGATTCATGTGCAATACATCGGACAAATAAATATTTTATAACTCATGTGTTATTGTTCTCTTGTTTAAATATTTCAATTATGTTTCAAGTTTGAATACTTAAATGAAAAAGCTTAATTCAGAAAGTGCTTCAGTGCAATCTGTTTTCAATCATTTATATTCTTAATGTTTTCTTCTAAACTAGCATAAATAGTGAATTCTTGATTGCTCCTATTTCCTAGTTTAATCATTTTGATCATTTATTAAAGAATTCTTAGTTGCTCTTTACTAGTGATCATTCAAGTTCTTTTCTCTTAAATCATGTTGAAGGATTCTTAATTTCCCTTCATTTCTGTTAAGTCCATCCCATCTTATAAAGTTGTCATTTGATCCCTGTTTTAGCTATCTTTCCCTGTGAAGCCATCCTTTGTTAAGAGACTAAATCCAGTTGAGCCATTTCTTTTGACTCCACTAGCCCAATGGCCTGAATTGTTCAGTTCCAACCCTCTGCTATTGAATTTCACCACCAAACTCAATAAAATCCCAAAAATTTCATAACTAGCCTAAAACCTTATAAAACAAAGCTAAATCCTAAAGAGAGAGCCCTCTTTGGACACAGATTGGCTAGATTCTATGTCTAAAGGTTGGTTTGTGGTTACCTCGGACCCCTTTCCTCTTCTTACAACTTCTAGGAAAATCTGAGTGATAACATATTGGCGACTCCACTAGGGAACGAAAATTTGTTGTTAGTGTTGTTTACTTTATAAACTAAGGACGGAGCCTGAAGTTAGCCAGGTAGCCTTTGAACTTCTCTTGCTTTACAACATCATAAGTAGATGAATGATGCTTCAATCTATCTTCGATATAGTTTATGAGTTGAACATGAACCAATTCCTTAGTTAAACAAATCTTTAGGAATGTTTAAAATTCAAATTTGAAACATCTTAGAGAAATCACAGAAGTTGTTGTTGATATTAATTTAGAAAATCAAAACGAAGACATTTGGCTTTAGAAAGAACTCGTTACACTAGGTCAAATTCTGATCCAAATCCACGAGTTGTGTTTGAGAACCCCAATCTGATTCCCAGAATTCTTAAGAGACGGGAAAGCTAAGAAAGTACTGCTAGTTCTCGGCCCATCTACAGATCAAGATTATGCCTTGTTATTTGGATTTACCTTGAGGACGAACCCTTTAATGAGCAATTTGAGACCTCTTTGTTTGTAACATTTTCTAACTTTGAATTGGTCTGCTTGGTTCCAGACCCAGTATTTATTGAAGAATTACAATTTGAAGCTGTCAGTACCTCGATAGACATTTGCAAAGTTCAATACAATCTAAGCTTACTTCTGAAAGAACACCTGATCCCTCTACAGTCACTGTTGCTTCTGCAAGTTCCCCATCATTCCCTCATCTTTCTCAACCCCAAACGACTCCACCACAGACCCCTCCTTCTACACCTGCATCCACAACTCACATTCCCAATGTTACCTCTACCCCATTTGTTGTTTCATCATTACCTCCAGCCATGGCAAACAGGTACACCTCTCTGGTTTTACGAGCCAATCTAGGTGCCATGCCTCAAGACTACCAAAGTAAAATCACTCCTTTTGATGGTTTTGGTACCTACACAGCTCAAAAACATACCAAAAAAATGACTAACTACTTTGAAATATATGAGATTGATATTGAAGATGTAAGAATGAGAATATTTGTTCAGAGTCTAACTGGGGAAGTCAGAACCTGGTTTAGGGCTCCAAGAGCAAACAAAATAGATAGCCTAGAAACCCTTTATACACAATTCTTGAATCATTGGGAGAAAAAGAAAGATCATATACAGATCTTATCTGAGTATCAAAACCTCAAGAGAGGAACCCAAGAGATTGTGCAGGATTACTGCACTAGGTTCAATGTTGTTTACAATGCCATTCCTCAAAATCTTAGACCCCCACCTGATTTGGCCCTAATCAAATTCCCAGATGGATTTTATTCAGATATGGCTTTTCAACTAAGGAAAAGAGCCCCTAGAACTTTAGAAGAGATGCAAAGTATATTTGTCAGTGTGGAAGCAAACTTGATGTCTAAACGTATCAAGGTTAGGAGTGAAAGAAGAATACCACTGAAATAAGAAGCTTCACCTATTGAATAGAAACTGGATGCTATAATCAAAGGGATGGAAACACTGGGAGATAGAGTGGAAACAATAGAAAGAAAATCTCCTTGGGATGGATAGCCATACAACACAGGGATAAATCCAAATTTCCGAAAAAACCTAAACTAGAACCCTAGAAAGATTGGCCGAGATCAAAACATTAGACCTCCTTTCCAGGAAAATTATGTAGAAACTTCTAGCTCAAAAGATCCACCAGAAGACACTCAGATAAACCTAATGGGACTTAACAACGAAGGAGAAGTTTTCCTAACTTAAGATGATCAAGAGGCCCACATTCTCAAACAATTTCAAACTCATTCAGGAGAATCATTTGACTTCAGGGAGGGATATGACACAACTATCTATGAGGTACACAAGCAGTATAACTTAAGGAGTAGAAGAATTGATGTTCCTGAAAGAAACAAACAGAAAGCTCCAAAACAGCCTATCAAAGGTAAAACAATCCCTCCACATGTACAAATTTTGTCTAGATCAAATAATAACCCATCTAACCCAATAATTGAAGATGTTTATGACAATCAATAAAACAACCGATATTCCTTCACACTTCCTCCTCCCAAAGGAAATGTGGAAGAACCCCCAGAAGTTGATTTAGGAGAAACAACTAATCATAACCCTACTCCTGAAAAGGAGAAAAACACATAAAATATAGAAAGCAAAGAGAATCCCACTGTTCGAAACACCAAAGTCCAAACAGAAAAACCTTTCAATCTGGAAACTGAGGTAGGCAAGCTAAAGATTTTTGTTCCACTGTCAGAATTAGCTAAACATGATGCCTACTGAAGTCAAATCAACAGATCACTGAACATCACTGGGATTGAAGACTCTGTAAATGTTTTTGATGACCAACTAGAATTAATCTTTGGTCCTGAAGTAAATGGGAAACATTTAGAAGGAAGTGTTCCTCCCTTCTACGTGAGCTTGAATATTCATGATAAAATCCTTCACAATGCCATGTTTGATTTTGGGGCTTCTCATAACCTAATGCCCAAGTCAGTAATGGAGAAATTAGATCTTGACTTCACTAGACCATATAAAGATCTCTTTTCTTTTGATTCATGTCAAGTGAGATGTTTAGGATTAATAAAATACTTGTATGTTTCTTTAGTTCAATACCCTACCAAAACAATCCTAATGGATATAGTAGTAGCAAATATACCTCCAAAATATGGGATGTTATTATCCAAGTCTGGGGTGCTAAGCTTCAAGGATCACTTCAATTGGACATGTCTTATGCTACTATCTCTGTTTTCGGCCAACCTAAGAAACTATATAGAGAGACATTAATGAAATATGTAGTAAGTAGCCAGGAAAGACCACAAAATTTCCCTATCCACTCAGTGTACTCATATATGGATTCATTTATTCTGTACAATGCTGAAATCAATCTTGCCAACAGTGAACCAGTTTTAGCAGTAGAACCAAAAGAGATTAAAAAAGGAAAAACAAATGTTCAGATTCAGGAAATCTCAGATACCATTGATGATTCAGACAGTAAAGAAAAATCAGATGAAAACAAAAAACTAATTCCCCCTGCTAAACAAATTCCCACCACCCCTGACACGTATTATGTCCATGAAATTATTTGGCACTTGGAATTTGATGGCTCAGTCAATAAATTAGGAGCTAGAGTAGGAATTTGGGTGCATAACTTAGAAAATGACCATGCTTAAGGCCATGCCTACAGGTTAAACTTTAAATGCACCAATAATATGGCAGATTATGAAGCTCTTTTGCTAGGACTTAAACTTGTAAAAATATTAGGAGCAATTATGGTATCTGTCATAGGGGATTCAAAGTTAATCATAAAACAGATCAATGGGAAGTACCTAACTAGGGATCCTATATTAGTATACTATAGAGGAATAGTTATAGACATTCTTAATACTTTTTTGGAAACTAAGCTTGTTGTAGTACCTAGGAAACACAACTTACATACTCACATTCTAGCCATGTTTTCCAGCACCTGTAAATTACCTTTCAAACCTAATCATCGGTTCACTGTTGAAATTAGGCATAGGTCAGATATCCCTGACAATCTGAAGAACTGGAAAGTTTTCGAAAGTGATGAACAGATAAATAACTTTCTAACTTTAGACCAAGAATTTTCTCACAGTCACATAGATATTGATACAGACAATAACACTAAACAATAGATGAGATAGATGCCAACATTTTAGAAGAAAGCTTGATTCAAATGCTTCATCCCACAACTTTCACCAACCAGGAAGTTCAAGACTTAAAACAAATGGACCTTGATGAGATAAATGAAGAAGAAACAGAGGTAATTGATCTGAAGGACAATCATCTGCCTAAAGGATTAATCCCTCTAGAGGACCTCTTTGATTCTAATGACATTCCTAAGAAACCAAAGATGGAACCATTGAAGACAGACATTGAAGAATATAACCAGGGAACAGAAGAAAATCCAAAAATGATAAAACTATCAAAGTCATTACCTCCTAACCAAAAGTTGAAATATGTTGAACTCATGAGAGAATTCTACGATGTTTTTGTCTGGAGTTATGAGGATTTGAAATCATATGATACCTCAATAATTCAGCATACAATACCTTTGAAAGAAGACTAGAAACCATTCAAACAAAAACTTAGAAGAATCAACCCTTTATTATTACTACTGATTGAAAAAGAAATTAAGCGTATGTATGAGGCAGGAATAATTGTACCTATAAGATTTTCAGAGTGGGTATCAAATTTAGTACCGACTATGAAGAAAACCGTGGAAATCAAATTATGTGTAGATCTGAGAAATGTGAATAAGGTTTCTCTAAAGGATAATTACCCTTTAACAAGATGGATCATATTTTGCAAAGGGTGGTAGGTTCTTCTAGAATTTCTTTGTTAGATGGATTTTCAGGGTATAACTAGATTATAGTTCATCTTGATGACCAAGAAAAAACTTCCTTTACCACACCATGGGGCACATTCATGTATATCAAAATGCCATTTGGACTTAAAAATGCAGGAGCTACTTTCCAGAGAGCAATGGATATTGCATTTGCTAAAGAAATTCATGATTTTCTTGTCATCTATTTGGATGACCTAACTGTTTTTTCTAAGTCATATAAGCAGCATTTGGACCATCTCAGACAGGTATTTCTCAAATGCAAAAAATATGGTATCTCTTTAAATCCTAAGAAGTCCTTATTTGGCCTGGAAGAAGGTAAACTCTTGGGTCACATCATTTCAAAGGATTGCATCCGAATTGACCCTGCCAGAATAGATGCAATTTTACAAATACCTCATCCTAGAAGTATCAAAGAACTTCAAGATTTCTTAGGAAAGATAAATTTTTTGAGAAGATTCATATCTAATTTAGTAGAACTAATTAGGTTACTTAATAACATGTTAAAAATGGATTCAAGTATAAAATGGACAGTGGAAGCCAAACAAGCATTTGAAGAAATTAAAATGGCTTTAACCAGAACATCGGTCCTTACAAGTCCCCAATTTGACAGAGATTTCATAATTTTTTCTTTTGCCTCAGAACACACTATAGCAGTTGTTTTACTACAAAAGGACGGCCAAGGATGTGAAAAGCCTATGGCCTTTTTTAGTAAAGCACTAAGATATGCATCACAGAAATACAAGATCATGGAAAAACAGGCATTTTCACTTGTTAAAGCAATTAAGGACTTTAGAGTTTATATATTATATTCTCATGTGATAACCTATGTACCAAATGCTATTTTCAAGGACATTCTGACTCAAGATGGAATTGAGGGAAAAGGGGGCAAATGGATTGCTACCATATTAGAATATGATATTGAAATAAAACCTACAAAACTGATAAAATGACAAGGATTGACCAAACTTATGGCAGAAACAAATTGTCAAGCCCCAGATATATGGATGACGAACAGGAGATGGCGACTCCAAAAATCAGCCAAGCCTTTTTAGATTCACCTTGGTATGCTCATATAATCTATGTGTTAAAAAACTTGCAAGCTCCTCCAGGGTTATCCAGAACAAAAAATAGGTTTTTGAGGATGAAAGCTTTAAAGTTTTGTATTTTAGATAATGCTCTTTTTTGGAAAAATCATGAAGAGATCTTATTAAATTGTTTATTAAAAAATGAAGCTGACAAGGCCCTTCAAGAGTTTCAAGGAGGAGATTGTGCTGGACACCTCTACTGGAAAGCAACTACAGATAAGATCTTAAGGGTTGGTTTCTACTGGCCAACCTTGTTTGTTGATGTAAATAAATTTGTCACTTCATGCCATAAATACCAAACTTTTGAGGGCAAGAGAAAACTATTACCTTTACCCCTAAAACCAATCTCTACTGAAAAACAATTTCAACAATAGGGTCTTGACTTCATTGGAGAAATCCATCCTCCCTCCTCTGGCCAGTATAAATGGATTCTCACTGCCACTGATTATTTCACCAAATGGATAGAGGCTATCCCCTCCAGACAGGCCAATGACACTGTAATCATAGGTTTCCTAGAAACCAATATATTTTCCATATTTGGCTTCCCTGATAAAATCATAATTGATAATGTTGCAGCTTTTAAATCAAGAAAGATGATCAGTTTCTGCAACAAGTACCATATCACCCTAGGCCACTCCACAGCCTATTATCCACAAGGGAATGGTCTAGCTGAATCTTCCAACAAAATCCTTATTAATATCATTAAGAAACTATTGGAAGAAAATAAAAAGACTTGGCATAAGAAAGTAATAAATGCACTATGGGTAGACAGATTGACAACCAAAAAGTCCATTGGCACTAGTCCCTATGAGTTAGTGTATGGTATGGAGGTTATATTTCCTTCATCATTAGAAGTTCCTGTCATGAAATTACTTGAAGAAGCTCAAGTCGAACCTAATGATATCCAAAGGAGGATAAATCAGACGATCAATTTACAGCAGACTAGAGAGGAACTGTACCAAAGATCCCAAATATGGCATGAAAAGCTCAAGAAGATATTTGATAAAAGAACCAAGGCAGAATATTTCCACCTTGCATATAAAGAGCTAAGATGGGATTCCAGAAGAGAAGATGAGGGGAAACATGGGAAGTTTGACTTCCTATGGAAAGGACCTTAAATTATCCATGCCCTACAAGGAAACACCACATATTTTCTAAAAAACCTGGATGGCACAAAGGTAGAAGAAGGACTAGTCAATGTTTGAATGTTAAAACATTACTTTAATCCTATTTATTAGGATTTATCATAATTATTAACATGTACATACTATATCCGTTGTAATGTCACAATTTTGATTAGACAATGACTTTTGGATTGGAAGCTCAAAGAGAAGGCCCTAAGCTTCAGAACTACCATTGTCATACATATAATAAAGCAACAGGAAAAAGAAGATTGCAGAATACAGTCAAAGTCACTCAGAGGCCATCTGATCTACTGTTCTTGACTTTCCACCATGGAAAGCCATCCCAAAGTGGATCCACTATTAGGCCCCTATACCAATAGGCGTCATATGTCATCATTAACTTGATGAGCTATGTAATATGTTCATACCTTTTTTTGTTGCAAAGGTTTTCCATATTTTCAAAAAATCAAAAAATTTAAAAAATGTAAAGAGGGTATACCCTAAAAGAAAAATCAAAGGGTAAAAAGAAAAAAAGAGGTCAAAAAATGAAAGAAAATGAACCCCAACAAAAAAAAGGACCAAGAAAGTGTGCAAGTCTAAATGCCACTACTTTTTCATTTTGTGTAATAAACAATTGTGTGCAGCTTGTCACTTATGCCATAATTCATGAATAGTCAAATTGTTTAAACCTGGCTAATTCATTTTCAATTTCATGTTGTAGAAATAGAGAATAAATATCTAACCAAACAGTGTAATCTTGGCAGATAAGTAGATAGGCAAAGTAAATAAAAGGAGCTCAACAGTTTAATCTGAGTCCTTGGATGTAATAAGTGCAGACTTAGATAGGCTTTGCCATGTAAAAGAAAAGGAATATTTGATAATGGTTTTCTAGTCTAAGTGCACCCTAATAAAGAAGAAAGAATGCTAGGTTAAAGTAGGTAGGGTAGGTAGTTGATGTTGCAGAATTATATGTGATGATTAATGTCTCTAAATGTGTTAATATTTCACTTTCATCACAAGGCCAAGGCATACAGTACATTGCAAGCATATCAAGCAAAGAAAAGTCACAATAATTAACTCCCCTTCTCATTTTCCCTAATTATCCACTAATTTCCCCTAAGGACTAAGGTATTTGCTAAATTGGAGGGTCTTAGAGCATTTCTCTGACCTCTGGAGGGACCGGACCCTCGACCCAATAATTTAAAAAGGCCTAAGTACTTAAAACCAGTCATAAATCATTCACTCATTTTCATAAGTCTTTTCCTAAGTAAAATCCTATTTTATTTAGGAAAATTACATAATATCCCATAAAAAACCCTTTTCTCACTTAAGCCTAAGTTGAATACACAATTCTAATGTTTTTTACTTGGAGCTTTTTCATTACATTATCATATTAATTTCTAACTTATATTATATAAATTCCCTCACAACGTCACCATTTCCCGTATTATTTAAACTATTAAAAATCTCAAATTTCTATATATCCCGCCCCTTTGGTTAACTTATAACCATAAATACATTTTAACCGGGATTAACTAGTTAACCCGTAACTAGTTAATAGCGCTAACCCCCTGTTGCATTAATGATGGATTAATTAACCCTCACAGTTAATTAAGAACCTCCCCGACCTATCACACCACCCCCGATATAATTAATTAAACATTAATTGTGTTGGGCCCACCGTTGTTAAATCCCATCGCATCGCGCCTCCCGTTAGCCGTCCGATCACACCTTCCACATTCGACGACTATTATCGATATCGCGCACCACTTTGTGACCACGCATTAGCGCGCAATCACAAAGTGGTTTTCACACAGCGCCTCCGCCACGCGTCGTAAAACCTGTGGAATCGTTGGCTCCCTGCTCATTAGTGCCCATCCCCAAAAGCAGTGCGATACAAAACCGCTTACCACTTTCCCACATACAACAAAAACATCACTTCACTCCCGCTAATGCCATCCGCCCGAAAACCAAAAACCCCCACCAACCTTAACCTTGTTAATAAAACAAACAAATGTCATTTTCGTCGCATTGTACTGCAAACCTGTGCTTCTATGAAAAGAACGTTGAGGTCAACTGTCCAAGGTTTTCAACCACCAACCTACTCAAAAAACTTGCAGCCGACGCAGCCCAGAGCCTGTTAGCTACTACCAACACCTGTAATTTCACTGAGCATTCCCCAAACACAGGTATTTATCCAATTCCTGTAGAAACCCTGCAAGTTCTCGTTTTCCACTGTAATTTGACATAAATGACCCGATTTCACTACAATTCAGTCTTTGTTTCATCATATAAGTTCCCAGACCTACTATTTTTCCCATTGTTCAAATAAAACCTAAAGTTCCTTTTCTGAATCCGCAAGAACCAGAAATCGAAACCCCTGTGGCTTTGAATGTTGTACCCATGAATGCTCCTCATAAAGATTTAGACTATCTGCCTCTTGCAAATAAAGACTTCCAGATAAAAGACTTATCGACTGATAAAAACCACCTTAAAGTCTTTTGCCAAAATAGAGACAACTATCTGAAAACTTTCCCAGTAGGTGGGACATCCACTAGCTCACAGAGACAGGAGCTAGAAACACAACAAAGTGTAGAAGTATCATCTTTCAGGCCACCAGGGAAAGATACTTCAGATATCAAGAAAACATTTATAGAAATAAAAGTTAGAAATGATCCATTAAGGCTTCAGGTTTACAATCAATATTTGAAAATGGTTCCCACAAATAAAAACAGATTGATGTCAGCCTATGACATCAAAGAAGGTAAAATGATAATGAGTTTTTTCAAACCTAAAGTGTAGCAACCTCAATCAACAGCAGACTATCTCACGACCAATTTTGAGGTCATGGCAAAGGACATTCATCCTTTAGACCAAATTGAGTTGCACCAAAAAAACAGGAGAAATGATCTATTCTACATTGACTGGCAAGGCCATGATGGCCCAAAGGCTGGAAAATTATTTGAATAACACAACTGCCCAACTACAGCTAGAGAAATCCTCCTCATGCGCTAAAGATAATAGAATAAAATCTTTAGAAGAAATAATTATTGGATTGGATCATGATCCCAAAAGATGTGAAGGCTATAGAAGTCTTAATCAAAAAGAAAGATGAAGATATTGCTGCCTTGAGGAAGAAGCTAAAGCTGCCTCCTTCAAGGCATCCATAGACTAATGAGATCATGAAGCAAAAATCTGAAGAAGAGCTAATGGATTTACCCTTAAAATTTAATGAACGACTGAATGAGATAGAGCAAGAACTAGAAAAATCATTGAAGGAAAAGCAGGGAGAGTCGACCTCTCAGCCTCTCAATGTGATACCAGTAGTCTCAACTACAGTCCCTTTAACCCTTGGAACAACTCTGACACCAAACATTCTAGCAGTCATAACAGAAGTAGTTACAGGTACAGAAACAACAGCAATAGTAGGAACAACACAGGAAAGTACTACAAATTTGAGCACAGAGGAGCTGATAAAATTAATGGAGGACATGAAACTGCAAGTTTCAGAGCTAAAAAAGGTAAAAGAACAGTATGCCAACTTAGAATAGAGGTATGATCTCTCAAAAATAAATGTTGCAAAAAGGACAAGGGAGATTAAAGGATTACAAAACAAAGTGAAAGCATTATAAAATGACCTTACGTTTGACAAGCCTCTAGTAGATATTAGAAAAATTCTTTGGGAAAACATTACTTAATCAATAAATGATGTTTGGCCATCAATCCAAATAATTTTTTAGCAGATTGATTTAGTAAAGGCCGCCCAAGAAGAAATTCAAAGGACGAGAGTAGAATTAGGAAAAATGCCTGAGGAAGCCAACAAACTCATAAATTTTTTGAATAATAAGAATAAGTACCAGCTTGAAGAACTTGGCATTGAAGACAGAACATGGACCATTTTAGAAATCAAAAGGGTATTAACCAAAAGAACTTTGATGCAAAATTTAGAAAAAACATGCCATGACATGCAGGCAGAGATTAATGCTTTTATGGAGAAATTTGGCATTTTGTAGAGCAAGGGGCTGCCTAGTCCTTTAGTTATCAATGACAAATTATTGAGGCATAAATATTATGTGGAGAAATTGAATCAATATGCAGGCAACCAGGCAAGTTCATCAACAAGTGCATCAACATTAAAAGCATTGCCTACCGGCAGAGTTCTCTATGACAGTCTAGAGAACTTGTTCTATGGAGAACATGAAATAAAGCACTTGTTTCCAATTCAGCCCACCTTTTTCAGGTATACCGAGACTAATGAGACTCTTAGAAAACTTCAGAAAACCAGAATACCACAGCCAAAATGGTGGGAATAAATGCTAGAAATTTTGTAATTTATCCTTAGTAAAAGGTAAATTTTGGTTATTTACTACAGTCAAAGGTGGTGAAAGAGAATAAACAAAGATCAAACAGGTAAAGAATATCAAATGCAGGTAAAGTGTATCAGTAATATGAAAAGCAACGCAACCAGCACAGAATTACATCAAAGACAGCGAGATGCAAAATTATAGGACCTGACTCGAGCGCATTCTCAAGAGTAGGGACAGCAAACCATCAATTTGCTTCTATTTGCTACCTACGAGACCATCTGGCCCTATATTCATGTAACTTCTAGTTAGTCCTCTCATATTATATCTCACTTTGTTATGACATATTGTATTGTAAATATTTTTGTATAAATACACCCCCATTCAGAGTATTGAGGGTGGATTCTTAGACATTGCTGTAAAACTGATTATTTTGGAATAAAGTGCTATTGGACAAATCTTTCATGGCTGGCTGGATAAAAAATTAACACAAAGGACTTTTCACAGTATTCATGTGCAATACATCAGACAAATAAGTATTTTATAACTCATGTGTTATTGTTCTCTTGTTTAAATATTTCAATTATGTTTCATGTTTGAAAACTTAAACGAAAAAGCTTAATTCAGAAAGTGCTTCAATGCAATCTATTTTCAATCGTTTATATTCTTGATGTTTTCTTCTAAACTAGCATAAACAATGAATTCTTGATTTCTCTTGTTTCCTATTTTAATCATTTTGATCATTTATTAAAGAATTCTTAGTTGCTCTTTACTGGTGATCATTCAAGTTCTTTTCTCTTAAATCATGTTGAAGGATTCTTAATTTCCCTTCATCTCTTTTAAGTCCATCCCATCCTATAAAGTTGTCATTTGATCCCTGTTTTAGCTATCTTTCCCTGTGAAGCCATCCTTTGCTGAGAGACCAAATCCAGTTGAGCCATTTCTTTTGACTCCATTAGCCCAATGGCCTGAACTATTCAGTTCCAACCCTTTGCTATTGAATTTCACCACCAAACTCAATCAAATCCCAAAACTATCATAACTAGACTAAAACCTTATAAAACAAAGCTAAATCCTAAAGAGAGAGCCCTCTTTGGACACAGATTGGCTAGATTCTGTGTTTAAAGGTTGTTTTGTGGTTACCTCAAACCCCTTTCCTCTTCTTACAACTTCTAGGAAAATATGAGTGATAACACATGTAATCATGGAAGTTTATAATCATAATTTTATATATGATTTTCTTTTAAATGATGTTTAAATTATTTTTATGAAAACCATATTTATCACTATATCTTAATATATAATGTTTTTTTGTTTTTAAAAGATCTTTGTTTTTATATGGAGTTTTTAATATATATTTTTTTGTCTTTTATGCGGGGTTAGGAGACCAATGCTAGCGCGCCATATGTCGATAGTTTAGTGGTTATTCAGTCACCACATAAACTTAGTGGGGCCCATCTGCTAACTGGGATGCCATGTGGCACACTGTGGGCCCCCTTGTCATGTCAAACTTTGAAGAACTCTATCTTTCACATACAAGCTCAGTTTGATGAACCATTCCCACCACCACGATCATGATGACAGGATCTTCAACATGAACATAGTTCGAGGACAATTCAAACACTTTGATTTTTGAGCCCTCTTTGAGTCCTCCTAGGCTTCTACATGTGTCTAGTGCCACCTGGATCAATCTTCACCACTGAGGAGTTTTTGGTCCTCCAAAAGCATGAAAAATAATCTGCAACTTCTCTGTACCTTGTCTGCATCACAAGCATCTTGAAAGGTCTCACTTCCATCTCCTTCACCTTTGTTCTTTGGAGCCTTAAGCGATGAGCTGACACCTACAACCTTTGCAAACCTGAAGTACATTGTGTCACAAATTACATGCTTGAATTACATGACCGACTAATAACCCAAGCATCCCATACTTGCCACGAGTTTATAGCACATACTCGGTGGTCAAGTTTACATCGAAATGGAAACAATACCCCAGCTATGAAAACAAGGCCAACATATCATTGTTGTTTCAACAAGTGATGGAAAACACATCATCACTGCAACACATGATTTACAAAAATAAAGCTAAACACTATTGTTTCTTTGTCAAGTGACGGAAGCACATCACTTTCACAGTTTATCATGCAACACAAAATAATACCAGACATCATTGTTGCTTAACAAGCGATGGAAAACACGTAATCACTTTTATATTTTAAAATGCAAAAAATGATTTAAAAAAGCACGACCATGAAAAGCTAACATATCTAGAACCATTTTTCACTTATCAATGTGAATGGGTCAACCCCCTGTGGTGGCTTTGCTTGTCGAACAATTGTTTCACCTGGTTCATGCACCGACACTTTGTCTTTAAGGCACTACTCTAGATGGAGCCTCCAACATGTGGTTCTTTGATGGCCACCTTTGTTGCAATGGTTGCAATACATCTTCTTCCTCAAGATCTACTTAACATGTTTCTTTACCTTCTGTTGAGAGGGTCTTTCATGCCTCCTCCTTTTATGTTCCTCTATTCTTTTCCAACACTTAGAAAATGTATGGTTATGTAATCCACAAAAGGTACATGTTTTTTGACTCCATGATTTACTTTCATCTTTAACAACATGATTATGAACATTAAAATATTGAAACTGGTTATACCTTTCCTTGTTGTCTTTGATGTCATTATGGCGATGAGAGCTTGCCTTAGCTCTTTCCCTGCAATGGGCACTGCCATGGGATGATGCGGATGTGTTCCCATCATTCTCTTTCCTCGACGATTTCGACGATATCTCGAAAGAATCTAACACCTTCGAGCATTTTCCCTCGGTGTATCTCAAGCTTGAAAATTGAGGTCTCTGCATAACCTCTAATGGTTGAGTTATGCCTTGGTTATTAACACCAAGTTATTTTTCCTCCTTGCACCTCATCCTGGTAAGGAGCCTCATGTTTGTCCCTGTAATTGGTATCTCCACATCTCCAACAGAAATCATACTATGTGAAGATGAAACCGAAAGGAAATAAACATCTTTTACCTCCTTTGTCGCTTTGGAAAGAACTGATGAGGGCTTCTCATCATATGTTGTTGGTGGTTCACTAGTTGTCTCAGTGCATTCCCCAACTTCCTTTCTGACATACCCAAGTCCTGTCTGACAGGGTAATTCTTCTACTTTGATGGGGTTGACAATGTCTTGGCCATTAATGCCCAAGCCTTTTCCTTCATACCCCATTTTCTTCAATATTTTGGAGCCAATCCCTGGCATATGATTTTCAAAAACAATGAAATCATCATCAATACACATACATGAATTTAGAGAATTACTTTTTAACTCACATGGGTCATGCTACAGCTTTTCCAAGGCCTCATCCTTAGCTTGCAGATATTGTAGAAAACTCTGTTTTTCCTCTTTCTCTTCATGTAGAAGCATCTTCAATTCAACGTTCTCTATTTGAAGATTTTGTTTTTTGTGCTTCAGCTCTTCTAGGGCCTCTTTTGTTGCTCGCAACTGAAGCTGCAATTGCTCCTTTTCCTCTGTCTATTTTTGTAGAGCTTCATACATTATTTCCACCCTTTCGGAAATTTTGAGCATGGTCTCGTACATTGCTTTTTCATCCTTTGTCACTGCACGTTCCATTGTTCACACTTGAAATTCACATCCATGCAAAGACCTCTCTGATACCAAGCTTGATCCAAGTTGACTCAACTCCCAGATTTAACGAAGATCTTTTGCTTTCATGATGTGAATATAATTGCAATTAAAATAGCGTAAAGGAACATAAATGCATGTTGTAAAGAAGAAGGAACATGGCAATAATTAGCAACATCAAACACAAGGAGTTGATAACAGAGTTCGTCCAGGATGGACTACATCTCCGGGCCCTAGTGTCAAGATGGTGTAGGCCGCTGCATCAAGTGCTATCAATAGTGATGATGTACACAGGTGGTGATGTTTCTATCATACAAGGAAAATGCCCTCACGCAGGAGTGGCTCCAAGAGATGTTCCATTGCAGGAACTCTCATTCAAAAAGGACTCCTATCAGTATGACCTAAACTCATGCATGATGATAATGAACATCCTGCCAACATGGCATAAAAGGGATCTCAATGCAAACATACATGGCGACACATGAGTATCCCATCAATATAACAACAAAGGGATCTCAAACAAAACATGATGAATCATGACAACAAGTACATCCCATAGATGATTCCACATCACATCAAGCAAGAATCATGAAACAAGTAAGAAAACAAGATCCCACGTCAAAGCATCAAACAGGGATCTATGTAGCAAAATGCATTTCATAGAAAAAATAAGTACGTGAACTTACTGCATATACCTCACATCCTGGGGCCATTTGAAGAAAAGGATGTCAAATTTCTGAAGTTGATTGTACCATCTGTTAGCGCTTGAAATTTCACCTCAGGCTGAAAAAGGTAAACTTCAAGGCAACATCAAACCACTTAGCCTCGTAGTTAGCCCTACGGGGCAGGAGAGGGCTCTCTCCGGTCTATCTCGGTAAAGATCTTCAATGGGAGATATAACCAATAAGGGAACACTGATTTTAGGCTAGTAAACTGATAAAAAGGGTTTGATTTAGGGATTTTTAGGGTTTTGGTGGAAAATTGGGGAAAGGCAATTTTTGGTGCGGGGATTGGACATAGTTTTCGCAGAGGGTTCTTTGGGGCGAGGTAGGAGACTGTATTGATGCCTTTGATAGATGTGGATGGATGAGAATGACTGGTGAGAAGCTAAGGAGAGCAAGCAAGCACCTTGAATTCTCCTTAAATAGCTGAAAACATTGTTATTAAGCAAACTTAAGGCAGAGCATAGCAACCATGAATTCTACCTTAACACTTCATTTGCCTAATTTGCAGAAGAAAAAGTAAGAAGACGATTCACATAACAAACTTACAAGTAAAAATAGAAGCACACCATAAATACATATAACCACAAGAATCCCAAAAATGAATGCAAAACCTTGATCTTCCTTAGCCAAAAATTGCAGAGATATAATGAGTAATACAATAGAAGCTTTCTCCCTCAAGAGTCCAACCATGAAAATGACTAATAAAGTACATAATATAGGCAAGCTAACATCTTTCCTTGCCTCTAGGGGTCGAGCTCACTATCCTAGGAGCTGTTTCAACCAATTCCAAACTGATCACTAAAATCTAGGCAGTCAAAACAACTTGCCTCTATAAGCTAGGAAACCAATTCATTCATTTAATTTTTGCCTATCTCATGAATGAATCTTCTAGAAGAGATAAATAAGTGTCAAAGTATCATAAAATTACATCATTTACAACAAGGAGGATCAAAATCCACTCCAAAAAGTCAAACTTAGTCAAAACTGCGTTTTGCTGAGCTGTAGGTGAAAGATTGAGAAAATGTGCTAATGCGTCGCGCCCCAATCCTGAACGCGTCGCGCACCTTTGAGCCAACTTTTGAGGCACTTCCTGGAGTCAAAATGAGGCAAAAGTGGGCTTGATGGAAAGGTATGGATGTCTAATTTCCAACCCAAGTGGAATTTATGAATTTGGTGGTCATTTGCTCCTCCAAAATTGCAATCTCCCAAGACTGCTTCTTGTGTGTCAAAAAGGTGGCAGAAAGTCATTTTTTGCTAGTTTTTTGACCTTCTGGAGGCTCAAAACTTGGTGAAATTTCTTGGTAATTGCTGAGCAAGTGTATTTTTACATGAAAATTCCAAAAATGCTCAGTTTTCCTGAAATGGACCTCCCCAACGAAAGGGTCGCGCACGGCGCGCTACGCGTTGGGGAAGAAAACCTGTTTTTTGCCCAAAAAATTCACAAATGACCAAAAATGCTCAAATTTTTTTGAAATTTGTGCAGAAGGTAAGTCATTTAGCACCATGTTCCTTCAAGGAAGCCTCAGCCAAGATGTGGAGGGGATCCGGCCTTTTTCTTCGTTTTAGTGCCTTGGCCAACCGTCCTTTGAGCACCTTCATTTTTGCCTTACATACGTGCATTCAAGCCCAATAATGGTTTTTCATGTTTCAGAGCATGTCCTTATCCTTGTTAGCCTTGGCCAGCAACCTCTCCAAATGAGCGTTCACCCGAATAAGCATGGATTCTCGATCTATGGGTGTCAAATCACCGGGTCTCCTACGGGCCAATTCCCAGTCTTCACGAATCTTTCGCTGCTCATAAAGCTCATGCTCATCCTCCAACTGTTTGTTGCACTACTCTAAATAGTTAATTACCCATTTTTCCATCTGCAATTTCTTGTGCAGCGACTCATTCTCGGTCCTTTGCTCTCGGATGATCTCCTTGAGCTTTGAGGCAGGAGAGCTAGCCTCAATATCAATGATATCAATATCTAGATCACATGACAATCCTTCCTCAATCATGGGCTTCTTGCCCTTCTCTGATACCTGTGCTACTATCGGAAACGAGGCCCCTTCCACCTGATGTGGAGATAACACTCGCGGTACTGATGAAGAAGGCGAGACCCCTTCCACCTGATGTGGAGAAAATACACGCCGAGCTGATGCAAATAAGGCCCTGTGGCCTCTCTGATATGTGACCAATGGAGGGGAGCTGACATGTCTGGGCTCAGGAATGTCATACTACTATGAAGGTCCTCCCTCCTCATGAACAACCTTGGGGGGTGGTGGCGCTGCGAAGAAATCTCGAGAGATGAAATCCTCCCATAGAATACCCTGCTGGGCCAACTGATGCATGACCACAATCTGGATCAAAGCATAATGGTAGATGCTCCTGTGTTGCTGTACTGGGCTCTTTCTCTGCACCAAGGGCACCATCCGCTCAATATTCCGGCACATGAAAAATAGTATGTTCATCATCCGTACCCGTGTGAAATGCATCAACAAGCGGATATGATACGAATACAAACGTGAAAATCTACCCTCACAGGTGAAATAGCGAATGATGAGTCTCATCAAGGGCGCATACTTATCCTTCAAGAATCTGAAAGGAAACACAGCAGTTACCTGCCTCATATATACAGGTTTAATGTAGGGCTCATAATGAAATCTGTCCAATAGCTGGCGCTTGTTCCACTCTTCTCCAACATTGGGTATCCCTGTTGCTTGAGCAACAATCTCAGGTGACAATGTAAAATCCACCCCTGCTAGATTCACATGCCCGTTGTGCAGATGCAAAACAAACAAGCGGACCAATTCCCTATGATGCTGTATTTGAGAAATCCTCTCGCAAAATTCATAACATGATTGATGGCGGAAACATGTGACTGCAAGTGGACAAGCCTGTAAATAAGTCAAAGAGGTGGGCTCCTCTCTCACATGGTGACCACCCTTACCACCCATGTGAGGCCTCCTTTGTACCTCAACCTCTGGTGTTGACTCACGGTCATCACTTTGCTCATAATCGGTTTCGGTTTCTGACATGGTTTCAAGAGCAAAGTGGGTGAAATGTACTGCTGCTTCTGCTCAAAAAACTGCTGTTTTAACTATTGAAATGTTGCTTCAAGGGGACAAATAACACAAGGGAGATGTTAGGGAAGGGAGACTTTTGAGGGAACTGAGGGAAAATATAAGTAAAAGGGGATTTAGGGAAGGAATCATGACATATACAACATCATACAATTATAATTTGCAGGGGTTTTATGGGAAGTAGGGTTTAGGGTTATGTTATTGAATTTTAGGGATAGGGATAGGGTTTTAGGGCTTTTGGTATTTTTGTTAGGGAGATTAGGTGAAAATGACAAGGGAGATGGTAATGGGATGTGGGAAAAAATGGGGGTGAAAAGGGATGACCTTGAGCAGCAAAGCAAAACCCCAGCCTTACTTGCACTTTGACATTTGTAAGCAAAATACACATGAACTTCTCATTTCAAAATGATGACATTTAAATGCTCATTCAAGCTTTAGCAAGCAATATAATTTGATGTTTGGAGGCCTACCTGCAACCTTGAAGAGATTTGGGGTCGATTTGAGGTCTGAAGGCAATTTTCTGTGTGTAAACCCCAACACGTCACGCGCGGGTCCTGACATGTAGCGCATGCCCAATGCATCGCGCCTGTGTCTTTTTCCCACTGCGATGACTGCCCCGACGCATAGCGCCTGCCCAATGCGTCACGCGCCGGTCCTGATGCATAGCGCGCGGGCTCTCACAGCAATTTCGTCCAGTTTTTCACTAAGTCGCCTTTCACACTTGCTCTTGGAGTCTTGGAGGCAAATAATGATAAAATAAAGGGAGGGGGGCTTTTATAAACTTAATTTGAATTAATTTCCCCTCAAACCCACTTTCTAATGTTTATAACATGGCACTTTTCAAAATTTAAATGCTGCTAACTTATGGTTTCCTTTTTGTCTTGAAATTGGTTGAAATGATGCTTTTTCTTGAAAACTTTTGCAGAGGTAGCTTCTAAGGTAGCTTCTGGAGAATTTGAATTTTTTACAAATTTTTACAAAAAATGAGAAAATGACCTTGCCTTCAAAAAGCAGAGTTTTTGAACTCAAGGTAAAAATTAGCTATACAATATGAAATCATCTGAAGTGATGCTTTGATGGACATCCTCTGGCCTGCTGGGCATTTATTGACCTTAAAAACATGACCTCAAAGATAAATTGGACTAAACCCTAGACTTAGGACCTTGATTTCAAGACAAGACCAATGACCCTGTAAGGAATTTATTGACTGAAACAAACTTAATCCAACAGTGCCAAGAGGGGAATAAAAGACACAAGCTCCTCCATCAGGGTTATGGCATGCCTAATGGAATGCAATAAGATGACACTGATGAGACACCTACTTATGCAAATGCAAAAAGCTTTGATCACTGATGGAGGGCTTCTAGACCGAATCTATCAAGAAGAACCAAACTTGGCATATTTTAGACCCTTTGTTCAATAATTTGAACCGCAATCGCCATAGATGGGGTCCTTTCTATTCCTCGAAGCCTCTTTTGTAGGACCTTGACATCTTTAGCATGATTTTCATAAAATTTCCTAATGTAATTGGGGCTTCCCAAGAACCTCTGCAATTTTTTGCGGTTGTAAATGGCATCTGGAGATTCTGTTAAAGCTTTCAACACATGTTCTTGCAATTCAACTTTGCCTTGGAATAGGATTAGTCCTAAATATTCAATTCTAGTTTTTGCAAACTCAAGCTTAGGCTTGCTGAGGACGAACCCATGCTTAAAAATCCTATGGTTAACTGTCTCCATGTGCTTTCTATGTTCTTTTAAATCAAAATAACATATTAGTAAGTCATCAATATAAACAATAACAAATTTCAAATCTCCAAAAATATCTTTTTTTTTTTTTTTTTGAATTTAGAGGGCGCATTCTTCAATCCAAACAAAATTACTCGCCATTGGAATGTAGAAAATATGTGTAGGTTAACCCAATAATGCAATATAAATCAAAGTAGAATACTATAACCTACTTCTACTATCAATTTGCGGAAGCTTAAAGATCGAGATGAACAATATAACAAGAAGAAAAAGAATCAATTGCACAATACACATGAAAATACTTTGGGGAAAGCCTTAGCTAAAAACCCCACACTATTGTATTATCATACATGGTGGAAATACACTGGAATTATACAAAGCCTTATCTCTCACAGCTAGCCAGTTCTCAGTACAATCCTCACAGATGCTCACAGGAAATCTTGGCTTCTCTCCAGCCTTCCTCTCTGCCTTCCAAGATCCTATTTCCTTGTGCTGTTCCTTGTGGATGATTTCCTCTTACCAAGTGGAAAACCAATTCTTCAAAACTACGCAATCCTCAAGGATAAATCCTTGACTACATGCATGTGTTTTCTCCATGAGAAAACACATGCAATTGATAGTACACTGCCCTTGAACTTTAATCTCAACTGGATCTTTCTCAGAATAGACATGCATGAGTTTCTGGTGAGGGAATCTTCAGTTAACTGGAGTCGCACTAGTTGAGTACATTAATGCATCAACTGACTGTTAACTCACTATTAGTTCCTCAAACAGTTTCGAACTAATTTAACTGGACTTAACTCAGTAAATTGAGTTAACTAATTACAACTCAAATATAACTCAATCTTATCTTCTTAATTTAAGGGATATCTCTTGCATGACTTCAGAAAAGCTTCTAACTTGAATTTCTCCAACTAATTAATTTAAAATAAATTAATTAATTATTTCCAAGTAGCTGTTAAGACTAAATTCGATTTTAATTCACAATTTAATTCAAGGACAAATTAAATTGGAATATTCTTGTTTCCATATTTCAACACTCCCTCTCAACAAGAAAGAGATTATATGCCACCCCGATCTTGTCTCTATGGAACTCGAATTTGCACTTTGACAATGCCTTTGTCAAAATGTCAGCATCTTTCTCCTTTGTCGAAATATACTATAGCAACATGATCCTCCTCGCTACACAGTCTCTGAGATGATGATATTAGATGTCGATGTGCTTGGACCTATCATGAAATAATGGATTCTTAGAGAGTTTGGTACAACTTTGATTATCACAATAGATCACAGTTGGATCCATCCTCTGATCAAACAAACCAACTTGGATTTTCCGCATCCAGATGGCCTCACATGATTCCTGACTTGCAACCATGTATTTTTCCTCTGTCGAGCTAAGTGTAACCGACCTCTGTTTCCTGTTGTACTAAGAAACTGTCGCTGACCCAAGGTTGAAAATCCCTCCTGATGTTCGTCTGTACCATAATCCATACTGAGATGTGCCTTTGAGGTATCTCAATACATGCTTTGCCGCCTTCCAAAACAACTTGGTAGGTTGAACCATCGCTTGGCTCAGCTTGTTCACCGCATAGCACAAATCTGGTCATGTGTTCGCTAAGTACATCAGTGAACCCACAAGCTGCCTGTACACATTAGCCTCTACCACTTCTTTTGAAGTAGCAACCTCCTTCCACTAGTTACTTGCTAGAGGATTCTGCATGGGCTTGCACTTCTCCATGTGAATCTCCTGAGTATCTTGTTAGCATACTTGCCCTGAGACACAAACAACTCCCCATAATTCTGCAACACTTCCATGCCAAGGAAGTAATGCATGAGACCCATGTCTTTCATCTCGAATTCTCTTGCAAGGTCCTCCTTGCAAGACACGATCAGTTGATCATCACCAATCAATATGAGATCATCAACATAAAGTACAATGATCAACAACTTACCTTTCACCATGATGTGGTACAAGTTCACATCCACTTCACTCTTTGTGAAACCCAACCCGATGAAGTAGTTGTCTATCCTGGTGTACCAAGCACGAGGTGCTTGCTTCAGCTTGTATAAAACTCTCTTGAGTCGGCACACATGCGACTCGCGATCGAAGGTCTCAAAACCTTCCGGCTACTCTATGTACACCTCTTCCTCAATCTGTCCATTGAGGAATGCAATCTTCACATCCATCTGATGGATCTCCCAACCCATCTGTGCTGATAGTGCCAACATAGATCTGATAGATGATTACCTTGCAACATGAGCAAAAGCCTCATCATAGTCAATCCCCTCGACCTGTGAAAAGCCACAGGAAACAAATCTTGTCTTATGTTTCTCCACACTACCATCAACAACTTGCTTTACCTTGTAAAGCCAACAGGAACTCACAACAGACTTGTTCTCCGGTCTCGAAACCACGTCCCAAACATTGTTACGAAGTATGGAGTCATACTCCTCCACCATAACATCAACCCAAATCAGCTACTGCACTGCTTCCTCAAGGGAAGATGGCTCGGTCTCAACACATTCCCCAGCAAGGGCCATGTATCCAGTGTACCTCTCAAGTGACCTCCTCTGTCTGTGCTAAGAAGATGGTGCTCCCACATTCTCTCTCACATCCTCCAACAATCTGTTAGCTTCTCTTGTGAGCTTCCGTCCATTTCTGGAAGAATCTACTTGAGTGGATGTCTCCACTCCTAGAAACTTTTCATGCGGTTGCTCCGCATCAGTCTGAGGCTCCTCCTCCTTAGGAACCAACAGTTCCTCCACAGCTTGTAGTTGGAGCTCCCTCTCAAGGGAAACACGCATGGCCTTCTACTCATCAAACTTGAGATCTCTGCGAACCACTGTCCTGCGACTGGTAGGCAATTACACCCGATAGTTGTGAGGTGTATCAATGTACCCAACAAATATCACCAACTCTACTGTTGGCTCAAGCATCTTCTATGCATACTTTGTCACATGGAAATATATCGATGAGCCAAAGATCTTGAAGTGACCCACATCTGGTCTCTTACCAGAGAAAGCTTCCTATGGTGTCTTCATCCCAAGTATGCGATGCATGCTTCTATTTTGCAAATAGAACACTATGTTGCATGCCTCGTCCCACAAGTGAAGTGGTAGGCCTTGGTCATGCAGCATTGCCGGTGCTGCCCCTACAATAGTTCTGTTCTTCCTCTTGACCACCCCATTCTATTATGGGTTATGAGGTGCCTTCAACTCTCATTTAATTCCTTCCGTTGCACAAAATTCCTTAAAATCTTGAGAGACATATTCTCCACCGTTGTCGCTTCTCAAGGCCTTGATCTTCTTCCCTGACTCTTTCTTGACCAAAGCTTTGAACTCACAAAGCTTTGTGAAAGTTTGGTCCTTCTTCTGCATGAAATAAATCCAACATTTACGAGAATAGTCATCAATGAAAATCACATAATACCTTTGCTTCGCTGTGGATGCCATCGAGAATGATCCACACAAATCAGTATGAACTTGCTCTAAGATAGCCTCTGCTCAACTATCTCGATCACGAAAGGAAGACTTGGTGTACTTTCCCAAGGTACAATCTTTGCATGTGTCAACTTGCTCAAGTTTACCTTTGGGAAGTCCTATAGATATCTGCTGCATTATCTTCAAAGCCCCATGATGCAAATGGCCCATCCGCCTGTACCACAACTCGCCAATGTCTTGGCTTTGCACCAATTCTGCTTTCGTACTCAATTCTGCACAATCATCTACCTCTAGTTTATAGAGATTCTTCAATCGAATCCCTATCCTCTTGGTTTGACCCGCGGCTATGTGTCTTAGGAATGCCTTTCCTTTAATGAAGACAACATCGTAGCCTTTGTCCTCCAACATCACGACTGATACCAAGTTCTTCTTCAGTCCAGGCACATACATCACATCTATCAAGGTGAGAGGAGCTCCATGCTCCCTCTAAAAAGCAACTGTGCCCACTCCTGAAACACTATACCTTTCGTCTTCACCCATCTCTATGCGCATCTTGAGGTCTTTCTCCTCCAAGGCACTGAATAAATTTTTATCACTGGTCATGTGGAATGAGGCTCCACTGTCAAGATACCAAACACAATCCATCATCGATGACACCATGCATGCAATGAGGGTCCATTTTGAACTAAGAGGCTAATGCCTCACCTTCTGATCCTTCCGAGGATCCATTCTTGGACTTCTTCGATGGGAAATTAGTCGCATAATGTCCCATCTCGTAACAATTAAAGTATCTTACTTTAGACATGTCACGCTTCTTCCCTCCATGAGAAGAATTTGATTTGAAATGGGAAGCCTTCCCCTTCCCTTTCCTTGCCTTACTTTCTAAGGCTAGATTTTATTCAACATCATTCTTGGATGAAGAACCATCTCGTGTGCTCCTCTTGATCTCCTCCTGCATAACATCCGACCGCAGTCGTTCCTAATCCGGCAGTTTCTCCCTTCCATTCACAGAGTGTTGGTAGCTATTCCAACTCTTTGGAAGGCCAAGGAGAGCGAGGCTCACCATATCATCATTGACAATAGTTATTCCCACACTGCCAAGCTCATCTCTGCAGGTGGTGAGCTTGTTCAGATATGTAGAAATAGTATTGCCCTTCTCCATCTTGATTCTTCGAAGCTTATCCTTGAGCGCCAATTCCCTCTGGTCGCTACTGTTTTGGTAGAGGTCCTTATATGTCTTCCACATTGAAAATGGAGTATCCTTCCCATGAAGACTCGAGACAATATGGTCTCGAACTCCCTCAAGGATGATCTGTCTCGCCTTCGCCACACACTTCTTCCACTGAACCAACTCTTGTGCATTAGTTGAAGCTGCCTTTGGGATTTCTTGATCAATTAATTCCTTCAAGCCATTGTCTTCTTATACAGTCTCCATTCTATCTTTCCATGCTATGTAATTCAAGCTACCTTCAAAGTCATACTCGAGTCTCAAGCCATATAATGCCATTGGCCAACCTTGAAGTATGGTATGAATTTGGTTTGCACCTGCAACCCTGAACTTCAAACTTTGAATTCTTTTCTCAGTATACTGTTGATAGCTCCAATACCATGTAGAAAACATCTACAAATATAGCTTTGATACCATGTAGAAAATCTCGTGATAGGTTAACCCGATAATGCAATATAAATCAAAGCAGAATACTATAACTCACTTATACTATCAATTTGTAGAAGCTCAAAGATCGAGCTAAACAATATAACCAGAAGAAGAAGAATCAATGGCACAATACACATGAAAATACTTTGGGGAAAGCCTCAGATAAAAACCCCACACTATTGTATTATCATACATGGTGGAAATACATAGGAATTATACAAATCCTTAGCTCTCACAGCTAGACAGCTCTAAGTACAATCCTCACAGATGCTCACAGGAAATCTTGGACTCTCTCCAGCCTTCCTCTCTGCCCTACAAACTCCTATTTCCTTGCGCGGTTCCTTGTGGATGATTTCCTCTTACCAAGTGGAAAGCCAATCCTTCAAAACTACGCATTCCTCAAGGATAAATCCTTGACTGCATGCATGAGTTTTCTCCATGAGAAAACACATGCAATTGATAGTACATTGTCCTTGAACTTTAATCTCAACTGGGTCTTTCTCATAATAAACATGCATGAGTTTCTGATGAGGGACTCTTCAGTTAACTGGAGTAGCACTAGTTGAGTGCATTAATGCATCAACTGACTGTTAACTCACTATTAGTTCCTCAAACAATTTGGAACTAATTTAACTGGACTTAACTTAGTAAATTGATTTAACTAATTACAACTCAAATATAACTCAATCTTATCTCCTTAATTTAAGGGATAACTCTTGCATGACTTCAGAAAGACTTCTAACTTGAATTTCTCCAACTAATTAATTTAAAATAAATTAATTAATTATTTCCAAGTCGCTGTTAAGACTAAATTCGATTTTAATTCACAATTTAATTCAAGAACAAATTAAATTGGAATATTTTTGTTGCCATATTTTAACATGGAACTGCCTGTGTGGTACCACAAAACCAGTCTTGTATATGTCAGATGGTTTGATCCCTATCTACCAAAATCCTCTCTTAAGTTTAAATTTGCTAAACCTGTTATTATTATTGATTTTCTGAAATAAAGCTTCTTTAGATGGCAGAGGATATCTCATATGCAACAAAGCATCATTAAATGCTCTATAGTTAATCACCATCCGAGGTTTACCTGTCTTTTGTTATGAATGCTTGTTGACATATAATGTTGGGCAAGCTCGAGGGCTTCTGCTTAGTTCAATCAACTTTCTTTCTAATAGTTCAACAATCTCTTTTTTACAGAGTTCGAGCTCTGGTGGGGACATCTACTTTGCTAATGATTTTTGAGGTGTTCTAGAGTAATTTTCTTTGTAGGGAAGACCCACAAAGTATTGCTTCCTTTGTAAAAATGCATTGGGTGTATTTGTTGCACATTCTGCTTCAATTTTCTCTTTTATTTCAATGATTTATTTTGGCCCTTGGATTCAACATTTCTAATTACTTTGTTGATATTTGATAGTTTTTCAAGAGAAAATTCAACGATATTTGAGATAAGGTCTACAATTCTATTTACATAGTTGGACTTGATCAGATTTTTTACAGTTCTTCCTTGGATGTTGAGGCAAACATGGTTTGCTTCTACAACAAGAGGAAGATGTCTCCTTACAAAATCTTGTCCCAACAAAATATCACTACCTGTATCAAAACCATACAAATTTACAGAAGTAGGAATTTCATTAAGAATAATCGGGAAATCAGGAGCCTTAGCTCTGATAGTCATTAACGTCTTATTTACAACTTTGAACTGCAAGTTTGTGGGTTGATAATAATATTTAGGAATGGAACTATGTTTTACACAGGAATTCATATCTCCCATGTCTAGTTGTGCATTATGAGAATATTGTTTATAACCACTTACCTTGACATATATTTTAATAACAATCCTATCTTCAAGTCCCTTCATCTGGAAAATAGATGTACCTGGTTTTGGCTGGTGATCTTCTGGTATGCATTGTAATGCTTGATGCTCCTGGTTATGATCTTCTTCTTCTTCTATCATCTTTGAATCTTTTAGTCCTACAAGTTGTTTCTCTTTTTTGACCAATTCCTTTTGGTCAATTCTCATACTAGTTAGAATTTATTTAACCAAACCTCTTTTTTCTTCGATGGTGGTTTCTAGATGCTACATTTCTCCTTTCATTTCACTAACCTCGTATGCTTCTTCTTATTTGTCTAAGAGATTCTCAATGATGGGAGTAGCTTTCTTAAATCCATAGGATTTTCTATGATGAAGAAAGATTACTTCTTCTCAACTTATCGTAGATCACCGGGGAAACTACTCCTTTGGTGGAATATTAGATGACGATGTAATGGAAATATGTGTAGATGTGGTAGGTGTGTCACTTGGATAATAGGCACTAAGATTCACCACGCTTAGCTGTGTGATTTTGGAAAGTTGACGCTGGAGGGTAGAGAGACGTTCTGTGAGATGTTAGATGGAAAAAATTGGTATCAGAGCCAAAAGATTGTGTGAAGACTGCATTGTAATAGGCATTGTCTGTAACAAGGGAGGAAGCCTTCAACCTCTAAACAATGTTAGCTTCAACTTTCCTGTTTTCAATCTGGTTGATAAATGCTCTTACAGTTAATCTCTATATTTATAATGTATCTGATGTAATATTTGCTATCAGTCAATAAAAGTTTGCCTTGTCATTCTGTGAGTTGTCTTTATTATTTGAGTAAACATTATGAGCCATATTGACTATCAATATAGTGAGCGAGATGTGCTTAGTAGTGTTAGTTCCATATAATACTAGTGTATTCCCTCATTGTTATTATCAATGTAGCCCATTATTTTTATTGTTGTGCCCATGTAGTACCCATGTTGTTATTATTGTTCCCCATAGAAGCCCACTATTGTTATTGTTATTCCCTTACAATATTATTGTTATGTCGGCTTTGATTATATTGTGACCCCTTAGACTCCTATATATAGAAAGGAGATTTTGTCATTTGAATCATCTAAGAATGATTAATTTGTGTAATGTAAAGGAGGTTTCCCCCTCGAAGAGGCTAATTTTGAAGTCGTTGATCTACTTCTTTTTCTATTTTGTGAGATGGTGGCATAACATTTGGTATCAGAGGTTTGGATTCTAGGGTTTTGCTACTGCACACAGGTCATCATGGAGTTTTCTCTATAACTTTTTTTTTTTCTAAGAAGCTTCAGAAGCTGAAATTAAAACCCAGTGGAGCCAAAATCTTGGTGAACCTCGTGTACAAATTTAAGATCTTGGTTCACTATATTTTCGGAGATATGATCCAATGAAGTTAGGGTTTTTGTAGGCTCCCAAATTCCATCTCAAACAAGAAACCTTGGGAAAATCATCATAAATTTATCTCTAAGCATCGGATTAAAATTTCGTAAAAAATTACAGAAAGAGGACGGACTATAGTTTGTTGGATACCGTTTTCAGGGCATAACTCTTTCTTGGAGAATCAGGTCATCGTGGGAGATTGGGATAACTCTTTCTTGGAGAATCCAATCTTGATTAGAATTGTGGGGTTGGAAAGAGGAGTCAAAGGCTAACACAAGATGAAATTTCAGACCTTGGAGATCCAAAATTACAGAGATACAACAAATTCAATATCGAGCTCCTACAAAGCAAAAAAAAGGTGTCTAGATTTTAAAATTTACATAAGTTTTTTTTTGTAAAATTAGTTTGAAGTGATTCAAAGGGAATAGTGAAGCATACTTATCATTAATTGATGCCCTGAAGAAAGAAAATGGAAACACCTAGTAAGAAACCCACAAGCTCTACTATGACACGTGAAGAATAGGAAGAAATGCAACATGATATATCAAAATTGCGAGAACAAGTGCAACAAATTTTGCTCTCGCAAAAAGTAACAAAAAATGAATTGGAAGCTATGATGAATGTTAAGATAGATGGTATAAAAAGGGACATGGGAGTTTTGAATGATGGTTTAAAAGCATACATGGAAGTAATGATGAATGTAAAGTTAGAGGGATTGAAGGAAGGCTTGGCAAAGTTGCTGAAAGAAAGGCATCCTAGTGGTGACAAGGCAATCCATGAAAATCATGATGAAGACAAGAGGAAGATCAATTATGATTTTAGAGACTAAAAGGCGGGGTTTAAGAACCACCACATCCCAAAGATAGATATGAGGAAGTTTGATGGCAAGGATCCGATAACTTGGATACTATAGATGGAGCAATATTTTGATCTACATGATGTGCAACCCTCACAAAAGGTACATATTTCATCTTTATATTTAGAACCCAATTAGTTTTTATGGTATAGATGGATTTGTCCTTGTAAATCACTTGTCACCTGGTCAATTTTACAGAGGAAATGATAGCACATTATGAAGATACAAAGAGCAACACATTCTTTAGCCAATTGATAAATATCAAACAAAAGGGTTCAATGACAGAGCACATTTAAGACTTCCAAAAATTGAATATAAGGGTAACCAATATTCCAGAGTAGCATAGGATTGGTGTCTTCATAGGTTTAAAATATAACATCCAACATGAGGTTCGCCTTTGGGAACCTGATTCATTGGAGAAGGCATTTGGGGTGGCAAGAAAAGTTGAAAGCAAAATTATGGCAACAAGGAAGTCTACCACTCACAACTATAAAGATGGAAGTGTTGTTGGTCCTAGTCTTCCACAACCTACAAGGTTGACACCGCACAATTATAGGAAAAAAGAGAAAAAGGGATTTGTTACAGTTGTGACAAAAAATACACTAAAGGTCATAAGTGCGTTGAGAAGAAATTATTCTACATAGATTGTGAAGAGGAGGAAGAAAATGAACAAGAAACATCAAAAGAGGAGGATATACACTAGGAAGCAACCTTAGAAAAAGAAGAAATGAATCCAACCATATCTTGTAATGAAATGGTAGGAATTAGCACTCTTCAAACTCTCAATATAGAAGGACATATCAACATTCAAGAAGTCCTGATGATGGATCCCGGTTGGGATTTGAAACGTTGATGAAAAATGGTTTTTACTGTGGATTCTCTGGTAACTAAGTCAAAAGATATAAACCAAAGATGTCTTAAATCCAAAAGTTAATAATGTTGATTGATTCAGGTAGTACCCATAATTTTATTCGTTGTAAGATAGCCAAGGACTTGAATTTCTTCCTATATCCAACACTAGAGTGTCAAGTGATGGTTGCAAATGGAGGAACCATAAATTTCTCTGGAAAGTGCCATGTTATCAAGCTATCCATGGGAGAATATGTATTTAATACTCCAATTCTTTCCATTCCAATGGGTGGTGCTAATGTTGTACTAGGATTCTAATGGGTACAATCTTTGGGTAGGATAAATTTTAATTTTCAATAACTTTTCTTGATTTTTTTTGGGAAGGAAAGGAAGTTGAATTAAGGGGTATTATAAGGAAACCAGGAAAGATAATAAGCTCTAATGGCATGACCAAGATTCTAAAGAAAGAACAACAAGGTGTAATTACACAATTATGTTCACTAGAGGTTCAAACAATGAAACCATCTATTTCTCCATATCTCCGAAAAGTCTTGGACAATCATTCCAAGGTATTTGAGACTCTCAAATGCCTCCCACCTATTCATGATCATGATCATGCTATTCATTTGATTCCAAGAAGTGTTTCTTTAAACATCAGGCTTACAAATATCTCTATGCCCAAAAGAGTGAAATTGAACGTATGGTTGTAGAAATGCTAGAGGCTGGTATAATTCAACCTAGTCAAAGTTCTTTCTCTGCTCCAGTAGTATTAGTGCACAAGAAGGATGGATCATGGCACATGTGTCTAGATTATAGGGAACTCAACAAGCTCATTATTAAAGATAAATTTCCCATTCCTGTCATTGATGAATTACATGGAGCAATTTACTTCACCAAGTTGGATCTTTGTTCAGGATATCATCAAATAAGAATGAAGATCGAAGACATTCTGAAAACAACATTTAGAACTCATGAGAGTCATTATGAAATTTGGTCATGCCTTTTGGCCTTACCAATGCACCTTCTACATTTCAAGGTTTGATGAATTCCATTTTCAAACCCTTCCTTAGAAAATTTGTGTTAGTATTTTTTGATGATATACTAATCTACAACAAGTATTGGAAGGATCATGTTCAACATGTTGATAGGGTGCTCAAATTATTGGAGGAGAAACAATTATATGCAAAAACCTCCAAAGGTTTCTTTGGAGTACAAGAGGTGGAATATCTGGGTCATATTATATCTCATGAGGGTGTTAAGGTAGACCCTAACAAAATTAAAGCCATTAAGGAATGGAAAATTCCCACATCCATAAAGCATCTGCGAGGATTTCTCAGGTTGACAAGGTATTATCACAAGTTCGTTAAGAATTATGGGAGAATAACTGCACCTCTAACAACATTACTGAAGAAAGATACATTTTCTTGGACTCTAGAAGCAACTAAGGCCTTTGAACATCTTAAAGAGGCAATGTGGATACATTTTCTTGGACTCTAGAAGCAACTAAGGCCTTTGAACATCTTAAAGAGGCAATGTGACCAACACCTGCCTTAGCTATGCTAGACTTCACAAAATGATTTATTGTGGAATGTGATGCCTCAGAAAATGGAAGTGGTGTTGTTTTAATGCAAGAAGGAAGACCCATTACTTTTGAAAGTTGCCTAATCAAATGAAAGTATTTACATAAAGCTATTTATGAGAAGGAAATGTTGCCAATACAACATGCACTAAATGGATCATGATAGTCTTAAATACTTTTTAGAACAAAGATTATCTTTTGAACAGCAGCAAAAATGGGTCACAAAGATGTTGGGTGATGAATTTGAAATCATTTACAAAAAAAGGAAGCAAAATGTTGTTGCAGATGCACTCTCAAGAAAGGATGAGGACATGGAAGCATTTCTTTATGCTATTTCTATTATCCAACTAGATTGGATAACTGAAGCAAGGGATGAATGGAAGAATGACAAAGAATTGTGGGCAATCATTCAAAAATTGCAACAAGGTGCCAATACATTTGATACATTTAGTTGGAAAAATGATTTATTATGGTACAAAGATCACTTATACCTTTGTAATAATTCCCAACTAAAACAAAAGATTATTCTAGAATGGCACACCTCTTTGTTAGGAGGGCACTCAAGAATTTTAAAAACTTACCACAGGGTTAAGAAGGATTTTTTTGGGATGGCCTTAATTACGATATTCTTTGTGGAGGAATGTTTGGTTTTCCAACAAAATAAAGTTGAGACAATTAAGACTCTGGGTCTTTTACAACCTTTATCCATTGCAGGTCAATGTTGGGAGGAGGTTTCAATGGATTTTATCACATGTTTACCCAATTCCGAAGGAAAGAGCGTCATAATGGTGGTAGTTGATAAACTCACCAAGTATGCACACTTTTGTGCATTATGTCATCCATTTAAATCCAATACAGTTACTACTGCATTTATGGAAACAATTCAAAAGTTACATGGAAAACCAAAGATTATTGTAAGCAACAAAGATCCCATTTTCTCTGGAAATGTTTGGATGAAATTAATTTATTTTTTGGGTGGTCAATTAGCTCATAACTCATCTTATCATCCTCAATCTGATGGGAAAACTAAGATAGTGAACAAATGTTTGGAAGGATATCTTCGTTGCTTTGTATCCGTTAAACAGAGACAATGGGTCAAGTGGTTACCTCTAATGGAATGGTGGTATAACACTTCCATCCATACTGTAGCAAAAATGACCCCATTTATGGAACTTTATGGATATCATCCACCATCCATCACATAATCTTTATGAGAAAATTCTAAGGTTCAAGCAGTAGAAGATCACATTGAGCATCAACAACAAGTTCTCCAACTCTTAAAGGATAACCTTAATTTGGCAAAAAATAGAGTGAAACTATTAGGGCCTAAATCTACCTCAGGCTGAGAAAGGCAGGTCTAGGGTAACATCAAACCATGCTCAACCTGGTAGCTAGCCCTACCAGGTCAGGAGAGGGCTCTCTCCTTGTCAATCTCAGAAAAATATAGCAAATGAGGCTTGAGATGACTGATATAAAGACTAATTTTAGGCTATATATATGCTCAGAGGAGTTTGATTGAGTTTTATGTTGGTTTGCTGGATCAAAAGTGAAAGGCAGTTTTGGGTCCCGGGAATGAACTCAGTCTTACAGAGGTTACTGTGGGGTGAGGTAGGCAAATGCTTTAGTACTTTGAATTAAGTGAAATGGGGAGTGTTAAGACCGGTGAGGAGTCAGAGAGGGCATGAAAATGTCATGAGTACTCTTCAAACAGTAGAAAACATGAAAAGCTAAACAAACCCTAAGGTAGAGCACTGCAACATCAATGATTTCCACCTTTATACTTGATTCATTTAGTTAGGCTGAAAAAGAGAGAGATAATGGCACACATAAACACATGATAGCTTGAATTACAGAAGGAGAAACAATACTAAATCACCTTGCCACAAGAATCCCACAAAATGCTGCAAACCTTGGTCTATTTCCTTGCCAAACTGCATAAATGAATGTACAATAATGCTCAAAGCTTTCATAAGAGTCCAACCTTTGAAAATGACTGAAACACATGATATAGACCTCCAAACCACCTGTGCTATCCATCAGGGGTCGAATCCATGAGAAGAGGGGTGGTTTCAGCCATATCTAAAAAAGGAACACAAAAATAGGCAGTGGAACAACTTGCCTCTAAAATCTAGGAAACTGATTCATTCAACTCCAAACCACCTACAACTGATGTATCTACCTTATCAAGTCAAATTTTATCATTTTTACATCATATTACATCAATTTACATCATGTCAGCTCATGAATTTGACCATAAGAGAGAAAAAATCAAACTAGAAGAAAACTAGGCGAAAAACAGAGTTTTTGAGCAAAATTGGCACTTTTTCATCCTGTCCGTAGTGCCACTTTTTCTATGCGCAACGCTTTTTCCCAGCTGAATTTGGAGGCCTTCCCATTCACCAAATTTTCTCCAAGTTGTCTTTTTGGAAAGGTTTGTCTATCTACTTTCTAGAACAAGTGGAATTTTTGAATTTGGTGCCCATTTACCCCTCCAAAACTCAGTTCTCCCAACACTGCTTCTTGTGTGGCCAAAAAGTGGCAGAGAGGGAATTTTTGAGGTGTTTTTGGCCCTTTAGGTGACCCAAAAATTGTCAAAATTTCCTAGTAATTTTTGGGCATGCATATTTTTTCATGAGGAATCCAAAAGTGCAAATTTTTCCTCCAGAGGAGGTCCCTATCAAAAGTGAGCGCCAAGTGGCGCTACGCACCTGTCGGAAAAACCTGTTTTTTCCTTGAAAAATTCAAAATTGCCAAAAAGTTTGCCAAATTTCTTGAAATTTGGCATGAGTGATCTGCATCAAGTACTATGCTGGGCCAGTGAAGCTTCAGCCAAGATCTTGAGCTTATCTTGCTCTTTCTTGCTCCTCAAAGTCTTCTTTAGCTTGGCTTTAGGCACCTTATCCTAGTTTTGCAAATTTTGTTTTGTGCCAAATAGTGATAAGCCATGTGCCGCAACATCTTTTTATCCTTATTGGATTTCTCAAGCAGCTTCTCCAAGTGCATATTTGCCCTCTCTAGCCAAGATTCTTGGTCAGCATCAATTTCTTGCTCGAGGGGTGTCAATTTGACTTTCTTTCTTTTTGCTGCTTGCTTGTTTTCCCTTATGGTTTTCAACTCCATGATTGTCTGTTTATCCTCCAAATGCTTGTTTCGTTGCTCAAGGTAATTGAAGATCTACTTAGCCCTTTCAAGGTTAAGGGTTAAGGCATGGATGTCAGCTTCTTGTTCTTTGACGATCTCCTTGAGTCTTGAGCTTTGGGAGCACAAATCAGTATCCTCATCCTAGATCAAAATGAAATCTCTCTCCTAAACTTTAGAAGGCCCTTCCTCATGCAATGGTTGCTTCCCTTTATCCTGTACCTGCTCTGCTGAAGAAGAAAGCAAAGTCCCTTTCACCCCGGGTGAAGACAACATTTCCTGTTGTCTGGTGAAGGAAACGAGACCCCTTCCACCCCTGGTGAAGATAGTACTTGTTTTGCAGCTGCAAATAGCCTCCTTGTCCCCTTTTCATAAGTGAAAAATACTGGCACACCTGTAGTTTGAGTCTCATGAACCTCTGGCTGATTTGAAGGCCCTCCTTCCTCTTGAAACACTGATGGGGTCACTTGAGGGCTTTTGAAAACCTCATGTGAAATGAAAGTATCCCATGAAACATTCAACAAACTCAATTGATGCAAAACAACAATCTTGACTAATGAAAAATGATAAATACTATTGAACTATTGATGAAGAGGTTTTCTTTGCACCAATGTAGCCATTTTCTCAATGTTTTTGCATATGAAATAAGGGAGGTTCATAATATTCACTCTAGTGAAATGCATCAATAATCTAACATGATAAGTGTACAAGTGAGAAAATCTCCCTTCACAGCTAAAGTATTTGATAATGAGCTTCATGAGTGGAGCATAAGTGTCCTATAGGTATCTGAAAGGAAAGACCCTATTGATTTGCTTTTGATAACTAGCCTTGAAAGAAGGCTCATAATGCTCTTTGTCCACAAGCTATCCTTTGGTCCACTGTTCACCTACATTTGGAATCCTTGTTGCTTTAGCTATAGTTTCAGGTATTAAAGTGAAGGAATACCTGCTAAGTTCACCTGGCCATTGTGAAGATGATGGACAAATATTTTGGCAAGTTCATGGTGGTATTTCACCCTCTCCACCATCTCACAAAACTGGTAGCAAGAATGATGTTTGAAACATGTTACTGCAAGGGGACAAGCCAATAACTCTGTGAGTGTGGTGGGCTCCTCCCGGATGTGTTTTCCTCCCTTATATGGTTTTCTTGGTGCATGAATCTCTTGGGAGGAATCACTCACAGTTTCCTCATCCCTTTCATAAGCTGAATTTGTTTCCATATTTGCCAATGTATGGTGCAAAATGATGAGTATGAAGAGATTTTATTTCAAGAATAGGTGACTGTTGTTTTCTTATTTGGGATTTGATGAATGGGACTGATGAGTGGAAGGTTTTGATGTTTGTTGTAGGGTTATTAGGGAGTGATAAGGTTTTGGGGAATGACGATTAGGGTTTGGGAAATAGTGGGAATTAGGTGTTAGGACTTTAGGGTTTGGAAAAAATGGAGTAAGATGAGTGTGAATGAGAGAGGGAAAGGGGAAGAAAATTTAAGGAAATGTAGTGAAGAGCAAATTATGCAAAGGAGTAAACAAACAACAAGAATGACAAAAACTGCAAAACCCTAGGTAATTTTGCAATATAACTATGCAGCAATTTAGGGTTTGAATTTTCACCTTTCAAAACACCATCAAGGATGAATAAATCTCTTTTTATGGCAAATGTATGGGTTTACTTACTTGAAGGGATGGTATTAGCAAAATTTGGAGCTTTAGAAGGTTGACTGAAAGAGTTTTTTTGGCTTGGCAAATTGGTGTGCCGTGCCAACACCTAGGTGCGTTGCGCCTGGCAGGTGCACCGCGCCCATTCAAAAATGTATGTGAATCTTGTGCCTGGTGCACCACGCTAGGCAGGTGTGCCATGCCAATACCCAGGTGTGCCGCGCCAAGAGAAATTTTTAAACTTTGCTGCGATTTCCCTTTGTTTGCCTCAAAACGCAATTTTCACCTTGTTCTCTCTCACTTTGAGCACAAATGAAGTCTTTAACACAAATAAGCACTTTATATACTTTTGAATTTAATTTTTCATTTAAAAAACCCACTTTCTAAAGTCTTTCTTTTCACTTTGTTCTTTAAAAAACTCTGTTTTGCAGTTTGGCTCTCTTTTTGTCATTTGATGGACTAATGCTTGGATTTTCTTGTCTCTTTTGCAGGAGCTGGAGTGCAGAAGTTTGGCAGGGTGACCCAGGGCTGCAAATGATGCTTATTACATATGAAAACAATAAAATTACATAAAATTTGTACAAGAAATGGAAAAACCCTGTTTTCACCTCAAAACAGAGTTTTGAGGTAAAAACTCTTTATGGAGAAAATCATAAGTAAATTTTGTGATTTTATGAACTTATTGAACATCCTCATGTGACTGCTGGCCTGTTATTGAACTTTTGAAGACCATGGTGACAAACCCTAGACCTAATGAGACTTGAAACCCTAAAATGACTTCTGCAACTGAAATGAAATAAAAATGACAGCGAATGATCTGTACATGTGAAAATAGGCCAGCAGATGAAAAGCATGAGGGAAATTGACAAAGAACCACTACCATCAGATGATCCCATGACCTAATGGAGTGCAGCTGATCGGATGAGACACCTAATATGCATGCAAAAGGAGAATTTTGATCTCTGATGGAGGGATGAAGATACCGACACTAACAGAAACGATAAGAAAATCAACATCACAATGAAAGAAGTTTTGATGTAGGGAACTGGGTATTTTTACGACTACAACCATACAAGCAAATGTCCATCAAGTAAAGTAAGAAGGATAATAAATTATCACCAAAGTATTATGGTCCTTATAAGGTGTTGCAAAAGATTGGTACTATGGCATACAAATTAGAGCTTCCTGCATCTTCCCAAGTGCACACAATTTTCTATGTTTCATGATTAAATAAGGTTATAGGTGATATGCTCCCAGTTCAAACAATATTTCTAGAACTTGAGGAGGAAGGAAAAATCATATTGGAACCTGAAGAAGTCACAAAAACAAGAACTCGGCAACAACGAAATCGATCAATTTCAGAGTATCTCATCAAGTGGATGAACTTACCCACTGAAGTTCCACATGGGAGGATGAGAATCTTATACAGAAGCATCCATAACTACTCAAGCGTTGAGGACAACACTTTTTTGAAAGAGAGGGGCATGTTAGGTCCCTATCATACTAGTGTATTCCCTCATTGTTATTGTTAGTGTAGCCCCTTATTGGTATTGTTGTGCCCTTACATTATTATTGTTATGTCAGCTCTGATTATAGTGTGACCCCTTAGACTCCTATATATAGAAAGGAGGTTTTGTAATTTGAGTCATCTAAGAATTAGTCATTTGTGTAATGTAAAGGAGGTTTCCCCCTCAAAGAGTCTAATTTTGAAGCCGTTGATCTACTTCTTCTTCTATTTTGTAGCTGGTTGCATAACAAGTAGTGTGAAGAACCTTAAGAGTGGATTTTGGCAGATAGGGATCAAACCATCTGACATATACAAGACTGATTTTGTGGTACCACACAGGCAGATTTGATGGCGAGTAATGTTGTTTGGATTAAAGAATGCACCCTTTGAATTCTAGAAAAGAATGGAAGATATTTTTGGAGAATTGAAATTTGTTATTGTTTATATTGATGACTTACTAATCTGTTCTTTTGATTTAAAAGAACACAAAAAGCACTTGGAGATAGTTCACCGCATGATTTTTAAGCATGGGTTAGTACTCAACAAGCCTACTCTTGAGTTTGCAAAAACTAGAATTGAATATTTAGGACTAATCTTATTTCAAGGCAAAGTTGAATTTCCAGAACATGTGTTGAAAATTTTAATAGAATTTCCAAATGCCATTTATGACCTCAAATAATTGCAAAGGTTCTTGGGAAGCCTCAATTACATTCAACAATTTTATGAAAATCAAACTAAAGATGTCAAGGTCCTACAGAAGAGGCCTAGAGGAATAGAATGGACCCCATCTATGATTACCATAGTTCAAATTATTAAACAAAAGGTCCAACATTTGCAAATTTTGGTTCTTCCAAGACATGAATTGCCTTATATTTTAGAAGCAAATGCATTTAATGAAGTATGGGCGGGAGTTTTAATGCAAACACATGCAAAAAGTGAAGAAGTTTGCTCATATGCATCAAGATGTCTTAATGACACTGAACTTAGGTATCCATCTTCTCATAAAGAAATCCTTGCTATCAAAAATGGAATATAAAGATTTAGGATGTTCTTGAAGCCAGTAAGATTTATTGTACAAACAAACCTCAAACATATGTTTGGAATGCTTAGAAGCAAAATATTGTTAGAACAAGGCAACAATAGGATATTAAGATGGAGCATAAGGTTGGACGAATTTGACTTTCAGATTGAATATAAAAAGGGAAAATATAATTGTTTAGGAGATTTGCTTACAAGAGAAGCAACTCTGAAAGAAATCAAGATGTTCAATTGTTCATCAGCTTCAACTTCATCAAGACCTCCCCCTGCTCCAAAGGAGTTTCAGTGGGTTTTAATATGTAAATGTTGTCATATTTCATTTTGTTTTCAATATCTCATAGATAGGGTCAAGTAGATTCATGCATATGAATACATTCTTGAACAATGAGTTAATAGTAGCCATAGTAATGTAATTAATATTATGTATTTTATAGATTCACCCAAAATGTTTTAAGGGGTCATTAGATTTGCACCTTTTAGTGGACATAGATATATTTGTTTGTATGAGCCATGGCTAAGCTATGCAGACTATTGTAATATCATGATATACACAAAATATGCCAAAATAGTTTGGGTGATGTTCGAATGTATCTCTATGTGGTACCTCTACAATCATTGGTCATCCTGGTTCAAAATACTGCTACATGATTGGTGCTTGAGGGAAGGAATATTTTGGACCATAAAAAAAATGAATTTATTGATTATCTCTAAGAAGATATCAGAACATCAACACGGTCTGAGACAGGGGTTTGCTTCTAGATAGTACATTTGTTCAACACACTTAAAGTACATACTATCCAGCCGCTAGAGAAACCCATCTACAAGGAAATATCTCAATTCTTTGGATCAATTTGTAATCATATAGATGAGAGGGTACCTTGTATGTATGGATCTTTTTTCTTTCCGTGTTATAATATCATCACAACTCATGTAGAATCCCATTTGTCACCAAGGCCACAACATTTATTTTTCTCAAGTGACAGTGATAATTATGGATATCCAAGCGACTGGTAGAATCTTTGTAGGAAAGCATGGTGGGTTGTATTTCATGTCTAGTCACCTGATAGTGAGTGTGACCAGTACCATGGGATTCCAATAAAGTCTCCATTGTGTAAATCTTAGGAGAGATTTTCAGGACACTTTAAATCACTAAGTGGGGGGTCTATCCTCCAAAGTAAAATCTTAGGTTAACTTTCCAGACAAATATCTGAAACTTAGAGCACTTCTCTGAGTTTTGGTGGGACTTGACCCACATTTAAGAGAATCTATGGAAAAGTTTAGATTTTTGATTTATAGTTTGTACACTTTATGTAGACAAGTCAGATTTTGAGAAGATGCTTGAAGCTCTCTTGAAATCCTATCAATAAGGAAAATATATCATGATTTGGGGCATTCGAGTTTATGTTTCTGAGCTCTCTCTCTCTCTAAAGCTTTGTGTCATTCTGTGTTTAGGTTGATTTTGACAAGCCTGCGCATGCGCAGTTTGATGCACATGTGAACATAAAGTGGCGGGACTCTTAGGAAATATTAAGTATGAGATTTTGTTAAGGTTGATCCGTGCCTCTAATTGAAGTCTGTAAAATTGGTATCAAACTATGATGGAAAAAATGACAAACTAAAAAAAAATGTGAGTATGATGTTTAAATCTTATATTTTACAAAAATATTTCAATACAATATTTAAATAACTATTTGAAGCTCTATGCTAACTACTTTATGTCATATTAATTTCACACACACGCACACACATGCATATAAAATGTTAAAATACAATATTTTAATGTTATATATAATAAAATATTCAATGTCCAAAGAAAAAATAAATTGAAAGTTAAAAAATAAAATAAAAATATCAAGTACTTTCTAATAAGAATAATAAAATGGAGATGCGTAATTTCTTTGATTCTTAATATAAAATTAATATGTAACATTTAAAAATATTCATAACAATAAAAAACTCAATGTGAGTCATCAAGAAAATATTTTAACGTGAAATTTTTTATTTATTTATCAGATGGTGTTGTTTCCTTCAATTATCCAAAAAGATGTTACATTGTCAACTCGACAAACTAGATGATCTCAATCTACGTCGTGGGAAACTAGGTTTGTTCACCATCTGGTTGTTGAGTAAGCAGTCCAACTTTTGAAATGTTGTAAAAGCTTCAAGTTGAAAAAAAAGAAACGTTGACATCAAAACAAGAAATACTAGATATCCACCAAAATAGGTCTTGTTCCTACGAAAAAGACAAACTATCCATTAGGGGAGTCAATTGGGACTAGTTTCTTTGCGTTGGATCGCAAAGGTAATTTAGGGAGAATGCAAGATATATGTTGCTCGATCTCGGCCATTCTATTATCCAAGTGTATCATATGAAAGCTCAAAAGTTGTTGGTCACTCCTCATATCATTCATACTTTCAATAACACTGGAAAAATATTTATGTTCCACTCGTAGAGCATGAGCCAACAAAGTTTTTATTTTTCCAATGCAAAACGAGGGTTTGGATGTAGAGGGTTCACTCCCCTCTAGAGTGTCCCTAATCAGGAAATGTGTCTTGAAGTTCATTTATCAAATCCAAATCAAATTGGGGTCTTCATATGATTGGCCATGTTGGTTTCCCAGTTATTAATTCTTCAACGAGCTATGACTAAGGTATACTCGTTATATCATGTGGCTAAATATTTGTTCTAAAGGCAATCACGTCCCCTGCCATGGCCTTGACGATCGATACCTCTTCCCCAATTATTGTTTCAACCTCCTTGAGATAAAGTGCAAGGCATATTTTCAATTATGCTCTCTATGCTAAGAAGGTTGTCTTGTGCCTCTCTAGTTCCTTGTGTTGCTCTGACCTTGTGATAATTTAAGCCAACATTTGTGACCGATTGGAGCAATCTAAGGTAGCCCTTGAGCGTTGTGTCCTAGTGACACAGAGTGAGCCCCAAGAAGGTTAATATGACCATAATTACAACCAAAATCCCAGCAAAAGGTGTGGTGTCCCCAACCCAATTCACATGTCCACCCTTCCAATTTTTAATTCCATTGAAGTTAGGAAGCAAAACGATCCAGAATAGAGAGAAAAATCCCATACATAATAAAATGCAGACACATTGGGTAGCGTATACTCCTGATGTTTTTGAATACTATGGCAATTTGTTGGATTTCTTGCCATAAATTGTTGTGTACAATTTCATGACGCAATACAGTAACATTTACTGCCCATTAGTGATTGAGCTTACAAACCAGGCACACCAGATAGAGACCAAAAATACTCGATTGGGTAAGAGAAAAACTTGCATCCTGTCCTCATGAGTGACTTACAAAGGGCCATATAAGACAAGAGTGACTCGGGAAGGACACTAGGCGACAAGCCAAATGAAGGTGTCATCGTATTTACACCAAACCTTATAACGAGAAAAAAAATACATAGTTTAGGCCTAGTGAGACCATAGACAAAAATTGACCTCCTGTAAACACGAGCATGTATACTTCTAACCATGCCTAAGGTACAAGACATGAACCTTTATAGTGGGAACATCTAGCCGCCAAAAATGAAGCTAGTGTCCATGGCTTGTGCCCCAACATAGATGAGAACATAGATAAATTCAAGAAAACCACATAGAGGATTGTTACAACACCAAGTACCAATCCATAAAAAATAAATTGTTGGCATACACCAACTATTAAACAAGGTAAATACTATAATCTTGGAACTATCATGCTTGCATTTTCCAACAGAGGTTTTCAAGGATTGGAAGGATACCTACCCGCCAAATGCCTCGCTTGTGTAGAACTCCTACTTGTTTGGATTCTTCCTGCTATGGTATACTGCAACCTTTTTAAGCTCAGTCTGAATGCATCTCAGAATCAAGGTCTAGAGCTAGGCATGCGCCACTAAGTTACAAGACCTTACATTCTCACACAAAAGGAAGTTTTTACTCAGGGTTATTTTTTCATCTGAGGAAATATTTCGTGCATGATATGGATTATATTGGGGTGGCCACACCACCCTCCCATTTACTTTTAATTATGTTTTGTATTATCAATGTCGCTTCGATATCGATGGAGCGCATAATTCTCCTCTCACCCCCATCAGGGCCTCCCTTCATTTTGGGTCAGGACTTTCCTGACTAGCCAATATGCCTTGATCTAAGATTGTAAAGAGGTTGTGTAAATCTTAAACTAGTGTGATTCTAAACATTTCCCAACATGTTTACATCCCCAATTTTCTAGGAAGTTTGCAGCTTGGTTTCATGAGCACTTTGTGTGGATCAGAATGATGTATTGAAATTCCTAGAGAAAATGACATCTTCTAGTGATTAGTGCTGCTAATCTCCAACTCTTAGCGATATTTTCATGTCTTGTCCCCTGTAGTAAGCAGTGAATTGTATGAATGGATAAGAGAGAGTCCCCATCGACCATAAGCTTGGTGAATTCTTCTTCTTTGGTTATTAATAGACCCTTTTCAAGAGCTTAAAATTCCACCTCATTATTGCTTGCATACCCATAGTCTTTAACAAAAAAATTCAACACTCTATTATGTCTATCTCGGAAAATCCCCCCAAAACCAACATCTCCTGGATTTACCTTAGAAGATCCATCAAAGTTTAGTTTGATGAAGTCTTCTAGGGGCAACATTCCACCCGGAGGGAACAATCATCTGCAATGAAAGGTTAAGAGCTTTCACAATCCCTATTCGTGAGGATGAACTTTCCAATCATTAGTGTACGAGGGTTCTGACAATATTATTTCCTAGATATGGTTAAGGATTCCTTGCCAGACCTGGTCCAAAGTGTTAGTTATACTCTTAAAAACTATTTGGGTTCTTTCCTTCCAAGTAGCCCATAAAAGGAAATTTGGTAAGAGGTTCCATCATCTATTAACCACTAGACTGGAAAAAATCCCCATCCTTTAGAGGTCTAACGTGGATATGATGCTCTCATGGTCCCTATCTGAGTGATTGAAAAGTTAGAAGCACCTATGCCATATGTTGTTTGCAAATGTGCAAGTGTTAAGTAGGCGTTCCATGTCTTATTCCTGTTAGCCACACATTTGACACATTGACGGTCTAGTAAAACCTCTCCTTTTTTTAACTAGTCCCAAGTGAGGATTCTTATATGATGAACTAACTAAAGGAATTGGGCTATTTTTGGCCAAAATTTTTGTAATCGTACTTTCCTCCATAGTGATTCTCTCTTAAGAATATTTTTCTTTACAGAGAGTTGATATGATTCCTTAAGAGTGAACATTCATTTTGGTTTATGTTCCCATCGTATATCTCTGCATCCGTCTCCTAGTGGATTTTCCTAGTGGTTAACACCTTTTTGAGTGCCTCCCATTGCTCTGTATTAGGTGAGCTTGGCCAGTCAATCCTATCTTTCAATAATCTCCATTCCCATCCATCCCCCGTTGTCTCCAAAAATTGTTAACTGGCCATTGCCTTGATGCAAGGTAAAGAGGAAGAATTCAACGAGATATGTTTGGGTAAATAGTTTTGATCTTTGTTTCCAGGGATCATGCCAAAATCATGTTGTCTCCCCATTTATTATTTCCAAAAGAATATGTTCCTCGATGATGTTTCAATTTTTCTAGGAAAGATTTCAAGTTGATGATCCGAGCGGGTCACTATGTCTGATCAACTTTTCCATTTGAGTATAGAGTGCTTCATACTTGAAATCCATTTTTTTTTTCCACGAGTCATCCCCTCCTTGTATCCAATACCACCATATCTTGGAACCTAGGACTCGATTGAGAATCTTAGGACCACAGAGGCCCAAGCCCCCAACGAGCTTGGGTTTCACCAAATGGATCGAGGCAAATAAGTCCCATTTTCTTTCTTTCTGGGCGCAAATCCAGAGCATTTTTTTAAATATAACAATCATTGATTTGCATACTTTCTTAGGAGTAGCAAGACCTAAGAGTTGATATATAGGTATCGATTGTAGGACCGACTTTATTAATACTAGTCTACCTACTTGGTTCAGGGATATGAATTCCCACCCTTCTATTTTTTTAGACATTTTTTGTCAAGTATCCTTCTAGCATGTTTTCCGCAATGAGTTGAACACTAATGAGATTCCTAGGTACTTGACCAGGAGAGATCCTATTTTGAAGCCCAAAGTTCTCATTAAAAAAGCTTGAACTAGAACCAATGTGCTAAAAAAAGAAAATATTTGATTTCTCCTTATTTACAAGAGTCTTAGATGCATCCTTGAAAACTTTTAGGAGTTCCTTGAAACCATTAATTTCTTGAAGGGAGACTTGGCACAATAACATGACATTGTCCACAAACTACTGGTGAGTAGGGGCTATATATTTTGCCCAAAGTCTTAGCCCTCTAATTTCGTAATTTATAGCTGTAGTATTTATGGATCTTCCTAAGCCCTACACTGTTAGGATGAAAAGAACGAGTGATAAGGGGTCGCCTTGTCTCAAACCTTGGGAAGGATTAAAAGTATCTCATGGGGAACCGTTAAGGAGGATTGGAAAGATGGGCGTTGAGATGAGGGCAAACATCGAGGATATCCAACGAGAGTCGAAATCGAAATATCTAAGGATGGATGTCAAGAAATCCCAAATTAGGTAGTCATACGCCTTGGAGACATTTAGCTTAATCATCATTCCTAGTAGTTTATGCTTTTTCAAAGAGTGAATAACCTCCTGTGAGGTAATGATACCATCCAAAACTTGTCTCCCTTCAACAAAACCTGTTTGGTCCAGGGAGATATGCTTATTTAGCATAGGGTTGAGTATTTTAACAATGATTGTAGTAATAATCTTGTATATGCCATTACATAGGGATGCAAGACTAAATCCACTAGAGTCCTCAATAATGTAGGATTTAGGAATCAAAGCAAGAAATGTTGAATTTAAACAATGACATACCTGTTGAAGCTGTCATGATTCCTCCACTGCTCCATGAACCTCATGCCCTATGAAGTTCCATGTGGCCTGGTAAAATTTTGTATTGTATAAATGTTTGACCTTGGTGCTTTATTACGAGGCATTTTCATGCCCACATATGCCACCCTTGGAATGTTCTCTCATCATGGCTTGGTTTTGTTCCCTAGTTATAATTCTGGGGATATTCCTAGTGATTTGTTCTATGTCCGCACTATGATCATAAGTAGGTTGCGAAAGGTGATTGTCAAAATAGGCTACTATTTCCTATTCCATGTCTATGTGCTGCACTAGTCGCTTCCCCTCTAAGGATTTCAGTGAGACTATTCGGCTATGTTGTCTATGTTTAATCATATATTTATGGAAAAGTTTAGTGTTTTTTTCTCCCTCTTTCAACCATTGAATGTAAGATTTTTTTCTTCCAAAGAATCTCTTCTTGCTTTCTTCGCTCCTCCAATTGGTTTATAATTTTCCCCTCTTCCAGGGTAAGCTCCTATGTTCAACCGCGGTAATTTTTAGTTCTTGAATATAGATCATGCAGTCTCGGAGTAGTTTTTGGTCTACTATTATGTTCCCAAATCCTTGTTTATTCCAATCCATTACTTGTTGATTTAGGGATTTTAATTTAACTAGAACTTATGCATTTTGTTCCTCCCATATATGTTGAGTTCCTCCCACCACTGCTTACCGTTAGGTATGAAGTTCGAATCGCTTAACCATAAATTTTCAAACCTAAAAGGCTTATTCCTTAGAGCAATATTCATGTCCAGTTATAATCTCACTAACCAATGATGAGACCCTAGACATGATAGGATAGAGGCTTCCATATATATGCCTTTCTCCATGATATTATTTTTGACTAGGAAGCGATCCAGGTGACATGCAATTTGATTATTACCTTTGTGTCAATTATTCCAGGTGGAGATTCCGTTGTTTGTTTCTATATCTACCAATTTGAGACCTTTGATCAAATATTTGAAAATAAATGTTTTTGGATCTAGTCTTTGGAAGCCCCTTTATTCTTATCCAAGGATGTTATTAAAGTGAAGTCCCCATCGAGAATCCATAGTTCATCATCGTGGTGATCTCTAACTTCCCTCATATCTCTCAGGAATAATTCTTTCTCCCCTAGGGTGTGGGGGGCATAAACAACTATGAGAGATACTACTTCCCTTATGCCTATGTATCTAAATCTCCCCGAAAAATCTTTTCGATAGGCTATCTTGGAATAAAAAAATGTTTCTATCGGATTCCATAAAATTTCTAATCCTCCAGTACTTCTTTTTGCATCAAGTTCTAACACTTCATATTTCGAACCATTTTTAGAGAGAATACTTCAAATTTGATTTTCTAATATTTTTGTTTCTTGTAACATTAGAATTTATAGATGATATTTTACCAATTTCTCCTTGAGGTATCTCTTCTTGCCTCTATTGTTGAGGTCTCTATTGCTTCCTGCTATTCTTAGGTTGTGGGGTCGATTTTGGGTTACTTGTTATAATTGGAGTTGCTACGTTGTTTGAGGGATTTGTATTAGGGATTGATTGGGCCTACTAACTGTAGATTATTTGAAAGACTTCTTGATAGAGTCACTTCTAATATTGTGGAATGAATCAAGGATCTAGATATCTCCATTATAACAGTAGTATTTGTAACACTTGTTCTGCCTTTCTTAGGTCATCAACCATATTATCAATATCCATATTCTCTACTTCTTTAGTGTTTGTGTCAGGTCCCAGATCATTTGTCTCATCATTTTCTTTCCCCTTTGGCTTGGGGTTTTGGTTTGGAGGGATATGTTTCTCCACTTCTTGTGCCAATGACTCATACCCATTGAGACCTTCCCCTGTCATAGCCGAGATTTCAAATTTATTGCCCTTCGGTTGAGATTTCTGATTTGCAACTTGATCTACCAGATTTCTAGGGTTTTTTCTTCGATTTACCACCTTTTGGAAGCTATCCTCCTCTTGATTAATTTTTCCGTAGGTTATTCCTCCTCTCGCGCTTTTTGATCTACTAGATTCAAAGGGAAACCTCTGAATATATGGCCATATTGAGGGCAAACGTGACATCAAAAGAACACGTGTTCATAGTTTAGGGGTTGTTGCCATATTTCATCATGATATTCTAGTTCAATCGAGTTAGGTAGGGGTTCCGTTATATTCATGTAAACACAAATTCATGCATATGAGGTATAATGACCTCTTTTGGTGGATTCAACAACTTTTACAAAATTTCTAATCACATTACCAATAGTCTTTAAGATTTTTGGATACCAAAAATCAATTGGGAGCTAGAACAAGCATATCCCAAATTGGTGTTGCCATGAATTTCTCATAATCCAGATTGTAACATTCCTCCCAGAATCACATGAAGAGCCCAAAATTATAATAAAAATAGGGGCCATTTTCAAAGACCCTTCATTTGTCTTCCATATTTGTAAATATTTTCGTAAAAAAACCTCGAGCTCGCAACTTCAATTCAATGTGGCCATTTAATCTGGATCCATTTTATCAGATCTTGTTCTAATGGAAAAATACCAATAAATTTGTAGATTAAGGCACAATTCTCCATGTACTGTCAGTAATTTTCGAGCTTATTATTAGGGATCATGAACTTTGGCTTTTTTTTAGCCCTTGGAAGGCATTATCCTTGTGTTCTTGCTTACCATTGGGCTCCCAATAGTGGGTTTTATGCTTTTCTTTCATTTTTTTTATGGATCCCACCGGTCCCACATTGTTTCTCTTGTATCTTGAAACAACATTTCTATAGGAGGGGGTCCCTCCCCTCCCTCCTGTTCGACTCATGTGAGGAATCAAGGCCTTGCGTGGATAGATACGTACACTTAACAAGTGTTCAGGTTATCAGATCTAACTTGCCATGTGATTTAGAAGTTCTCTTGCATATTCCAAACCCTTTAGCTCATGTTCCTTTTAATGTTTAGGATTAAGTAATATTGGTGTATACTTAAAAATATAATAATAACAAAAAAATTCATTTTAATGTGGAAAATATAGTCCATAGATAAAATGACTCAATGCACATATTATGTAAAATATTTTAATGTCAACTATGTATATATTATATTTTGTTTAAAAAAAATATGTATATATCATATAAAGCAATTGAAAAAGAAAACAAAAATTATGGTTAAAACAATTCAAGTAGTCTCATTATTTTACATTTTGATAATTTTTTAGGTATATTTTTTTTGTCAATTTTTGTTGTTGTTGTTGGTGAAATACAACAATGACTTTTTGGACTTGCAAATTCATGTACTTTATATAGCATTCCAAAATACAATTTATACAATGAAAAATTACAAATTATATATATATATTGATTGGAATCAACTGAAGAGATTTGATCCCTCTTAGTGCATGCTGGATCCATGCTTAAGATGGATTTATACTCGTTTATAAAGAAATGGGTTCTTCATATTACTTTTGTGTGAGAGCCATGGGATTTTAATCAACTCATGCATGAGGTAGTTTTTTATTTCCTTCTCATTGTCCAATCATTATATTAAGTCATTTCCTAGTCATTAGTGTCCAATCACTGCCTTCCAAGTGACACCCTATGATATGTTCAATTGGTTGCCACATGTCATAAGAGGATATGCCATAGGTACTTAGGATAAAAGTGGTGTGAAAAATATTAATAGTGGAAAAGTGAGGTGCAATAAAATTGGACAATAAGATAAGTGTGAAGGGTAAAAGTAAATGAGGGTAAAATTGACCAAGTAATAAAAGGTGTGTGGAGGAAAATGTTAGTTTGGAATTTGGGGTTGTGTGGAGGATGTAGTATGAAAAAACTTATCCACATCCTTGAGAATGGTTAAGTATGGATGTGTGGAGAAAGGAGTGTGTAGAGGGATATGAAATGAGGGAATTCTTCCACACGACTTGGAAAATAACTAAGTAAAAAGGGAGAAGGGGAGGTAAGGTAATTCCTCATAAAACAATACTTAATCGTGAAAATGGAAAACAAATAAATGAAATGACAAAAGGAGAAATAATGGAGATATGTGGGAGAAAATAGTGATATCTCTCGCATATGATCTTCTTTTTTTATTATGGGAAATGATGGATGAAGGTGAGAAATAGGGCCAACAAATGAGAAGATAAAAAAGAACAATTTCTTTATTTCTAATGTATTTTCTTTTCTCTGTGAGAAACCATCCTTGTTTATCTTGCATGAATAAAATTAGGATTGGCCAAAAGGTTTCTATTTTAGAATCATTCCATTTGATGTGTGACATGAAAACACATTAATAGAGGGCAAGAGACATGAAAAATTGACCTCTAAGGACAAACACTAACGAGCATAAAATGGTATGGGAAAAACCAAGTTGAAATCAATTTCCCTCATATATCCTTGAAAGATTTTGCAAACCAAACACCCCTTAATATTGAGGTACAATTTGAATTAGATCCAAGTAAAAACATAAAATGGTTAATGTCTTAGAAGTATCTAAGGTGCTCAACAAATTATAAAGTTTTTGACAATAGAAGTTGAAGTTCATGGATGCATAAGCTAAGGTACATGGTCGTACAAGTTGAATTTCATGGATGGAAAAACTAAAGTTTATGGCTATATAAGTTGATGATAAGGGAAAAATATGTGGTTAACAATGTGAAGGGCCCAATGCTAAATCAATAAACTTTCCATGATTCTACATCATTAAAAAAAAAAGGAAAAGGAGCACTAGAGTTGACGAGTTGAATTGTTAAGGACGTCTGACCTTTCAACTGATCTTAATTGAACTCACTCTTTTATAAACTCACTAACACGTTAGAAGGGGTTCTTTGGAAAACATTAGAAAAAATATTATATCAAAATTCTTTTTGTGTGATTATAAATTAACCAAAGAGCCAAACTTTAGTATAACTTGTAAATTTCTAAGAATTAAAGTCTAACAGTAACCATTCAATTTTGGATTTTTTTCCTTTAGGTTTTCCATGTTAAATTCTATGTTCATTGTGTTGGATGTGTCTGAGTGCAATATTAGTCTAGTTATTATGGCCAAGGGATGACTTTATTGCATCAAGACCACTCCAAGTGATCTATCTAAGGCATCATATTCTAAGATAAAAGTCCTACCAAAATCTTCATTGGAGTAGTACACTTGGCATCCTTTATAGATGAGAAGGATTGTTTGGTTGTGTCACTCCATAAAGATGTATTATTTTTTAGAAACAAGGTTAAGGGAGCAACAAATTTTCCATAATGTTTCACAAACTTCTTGTAGCAATGTAAGTCCTAAGAAACCAAGGAATCTCATTATGGTCTTCAGGTATGGAAAATCTTGCATAGTTGCAACTTTCTTGAGATCTACTCGTATTCCATACTAAATTAAAAGGTGACCAAAGTATTGAACCTTTGAAACCCAAGAGAACATTTCGAATGTTTCATAAATAACAATGGCGCTATGAGAGTTGCAAGGCTCTATCAACATTCTCTATGAGGGATTCCAAAGTTTTATTGTAGATCAAGATATCATTAAAAAATACCAATGGAAAATTGTATAAGAAAGGTAAAAAAATTATGTTCTTGAGGCTCTAGAAAGTGGATGGAACATTTAAAGCCCAAAAGGCATCACTAAAAATTCATAACAACCTTCATGTCTATCAAACATTATCTTAAGAATATCTACCTCTTTCATTTGTATTTGGTGGTACCTAGAATGGAGGTCAAACTTAGTGAAAACTTGGCTCCACAAAGTTCATCCAAAAGATCATCATTATTCGAGATGGTAAATTTTTCTTTGGTGGTCAACTTATTAAAATCCAAAAGTTACAAAACGTGCACCAATTTCCCTCTTTCTTTAATGCCATGACCATCTATGTGTGAAAGGGCTAGTATTGGGATGTATGACTCCAACCTCTAACAATTTTTGAATGATATTTTATATTTCATTCTTTTATACAAAATTGTGCCCATAAGGATGCATATTAGGTGTTGAATACATAGAATAATGGGAATACCATATTCATGCTCCTCATGTGAATGTGGAAACACTAGTATGTTTCAAATACATGTTTATGTTTAGAGAGGACAAATTCTAAATTTGGGTAATTCACATGTGGCGGGTGTCCACTACTTATATGGCATTGAAATATGTAGTAATTTCTAAGTAGTATTTCTTCAAAACTTTTCCATGCAATGGGAGGTGATAATTTTAGGGAAACATATGTAAGCCTAATGAGGGTATGTTTCTACCCTTCGTTAGTGAAGTTTATGTATAAATCCTTGAAATCCATGGTGACAAGAACCACAATATGTAATCAATATACCATGAGAACTACATCACAATGACCCATTTTAGTAATAAATATGTGATATTTGAGATGGTACTCACTCATTTTAAGATCCACATTTTCACATAAACTTACACATTTCATCATTCCCCCATTGGATATTATAATTTTAAAATAAAGTATGGCATGGACATAACAATGGGTTCCTTCAACCATTTGCTTGTGCATTAAATTATGTGTGTTGTGATTGTCAATCAAATATTCACTTTGTGGTGTTTGATATAGTTAATCAACTTAGAAAGTTTTGGTTTCTAGAAAACCTAATAAAACATGGAGAACATTTCTGGGTTCCTTGCAAGGAGCTTGCAATTTGGTTTCATCTTTTATGGGAAGGGTTGCATCATCCAATGATAGTTTAAGGATGTCTTCTGATAGGTCTTATGGGGATACATCCATTTGAAATAATCTACGTTCTTTATAATTATCCCATTTAAAATATTGCTCATCATAATTATAGTGAAGTTTGAGGTGTTGGTATTTCACTATCTCTTCCTAGGAGAACTTTTGGCTTCTCAGTGGTTAAGAAGCGGAGGGGTTGGGGTTGGTTATCATAGGAGGGCCATCACATAGTGAAAGAAGGCCTTTTAGTTTGGGCATTTATCGCCATAGAGGCTTCTTTATCTCTTTCATAAGATTCCAACCATGTTTCTAGGTGTTACATCTTGACTCGTGCTCTAATTGCCTCCTTAAGACCACTAATGAAAAAACATTTAAAAAGGTGATTATAAAGGCCCTCAAAGCATATTGAAAATTTCACAAAGACTACAATAAATTAAATAATTATACCTATTTGATGTAACTTTGTTAGTCTTCCCGAATAATGAGTGTCATGTTCAAAATGAGAATAAATGGCCTTCGCAAATTGGGTCCAAGTGGTGTAACCTCCATAAGGTTTTTATACCAATACCACCACTGTCAATATTCTAAATCAAAATATAAGATACCCAGTTTAAGTTTATGTAGGTTATTAGTAATTCCATGGAGAGAGAAATAGTGTTTCATTTGGGTAACCCAACCTAATGGGCTAGAACCATCACACTTATTCATATCCACATTTGGAAAGTAATGCTATGAACTATGATAATGAATGGTGTCTTATGACTATGTTTACCAAACAAGAATGTATTAGAGTGCAACTTGTTGACTTCTAAATATTCCCTTGTGGTGGATCCATGTAGGATTCTGGCCCATTGTCCTTTCTTGAGGACAATAGAAAACCTGACTATTCTTTGAGCTCTTCCTTTTGGTTGGAATGTTGATGGGACATTTATTGGGAAACTTGTGAGGATATTTTAGCACTCTAGTTATGAATCGTGCCCCAATCTTGATCAAGTGAGTTTGAAAGCTTCAGGTACTTAGCGTGCAATTCCTCATTTATTTCCTTGTTGTGAGTATGGGCCATGAAATCCATAAAGAGATTGCTAAAGTGATATCACTGACTTATCTCAATACAAATAGGAGGTAAAGAAGAGCCATTTAAGAGATATCACAAACAATTCAATGGATGATTCACAAAAAAAGGATATGAAAGAGGTGTACCCCCACAATCAACACAAAACAAGGAATATTTTGAGATATGTCTCCCAAAATGGTGCTAACAAGACCCTTTTTATTTATTTTTCTTTTTTATGCTAGCGGAAGTATTACTTCCAATTAAATATTCATGTACTAAAAAAAATTCATGGATTCCCTATAAATGAAAAGACATAGGAATTTCACTAACATATTACAGAGGCTAATGTTTTCATGGCTCTAAGGACAAAGGAGTCGAATACTATATTGTCTGACATACCAAAGGGTTTCCAATAATAGTACTCAACTTACTATTGCATGACACTAATTCAAGATATATTATACCCTTAATTGCATTACTTGATTCCCTCATATGCGTGAGTGATCTCCCCGACTATTTTTCTCAGTGTACTATAGCAAAAAGACAACCATATGTTTCTATAACACTAGTTTAGGTGAGCCTAAAGCGATTCTGACATACTCTAGTGTATATAGAAGAGAATTATGTATACATGTGTCACATATTGTTGTACTACTTGAAGGGGTTCCAATAGATGTTACAAGGGTGTCCGACTAGGTGATGTGACTTGTATATTATGTGCAATCTTCCCTAAATTCAGGCTTCCCCAACGAATGATAAATATTTGTGTTATTTTTAGATGTTACTATAGAAAATCTTGTAGATTGACAAGATCATGCAATGTACTAAAGCACAGGACAAGAATCTACTTCTACTTTCAATTAGCGGAAGCTAATAGATCGATGAAAACAATATGAAAAAGAAGAAGTCAAATCAATGGCACATAACACAAGATGTATTTAGGGAAAGCCACTACTCAAAACCCCGCTATCTGTATTGCATATATTAGAAATATGAGTGAAGATATAAAGCTTGTTCTCACTAGAACAATTCTGCACAAGTATGCTCAACTCTCTCAGCTCACAAGCTAGCTCTTGACCAATACTTAGCCAATTTTGCAACTCTCCAAGCCCCTAATATCTTGCATAATTCCTAGGATGAATATACCGTATTTAAAGGGAATTCATGGTTCCAAAACTGCGCGATCCAAACATAGGATCAATCTCTGATGCATGCATGATATTTACACTCCAATAAATAATACAACTGATAGTACACTATCCATGCACTCTAGTCTCAACTGGGTCTTTCTCTGAACTGACATGCATGAGTTTCTCATGAGGGAATCTTCAGTTAACTATAGTGACACTTGTGGATGCACTAGTGAACCAACTAATTGTTAACTCTCTATTAGTTCCTTAACAATTTGGAACTAATTTAACTGAACTTAACTCAGTAAATTGAGTGATTTAATTTCCAACTCAATTTTAACTCATATTGGACCCCTAAAACTTAGGGAGAACATATACATGACTATAGAAAGACTTCCAACTTGGAATTCCTAAGATAATTAAGTTAATTAAACTTAATTAACTATTTACAAGTTGCTATGAGAATATAATTCGATTTTAATTCTTAGTTTAATTCAAGGAAAAATTAAACTGGAATTTCTTGTTGCCATTTCTCAACACTCCCTCTCAACACGAAAGGGATTATCAGCTACCCCAATCCTATCTCTGTGAAACTCAAATTTAAATTTTTACAATGTCTTTGTCAAAATGTTAGCATCTTACTCCTCCATGGGAATGTACTCTAACAACATAATCTTCCTCAATACACAATCTTTGAGATGATGATATCGTATATCAATATGCTTGGACCGATCATGAAAACTGGATTTTTAGAGAGTTTGATACAACTTTGATTATCATAGTAAACCACAGTTGGATCCATTTGCTAACGAAAAATACCAACCATGATCTTCCTCATCTGGATGGCCTCACATGTTGTCTGACTCGCAACCATGTGCTCTACCTCTGCCGAACTGAGTGCAACCGATCTTTGTTTCCTGTTGTACCAAGAAATTATCACTAACCCAATACTGAAGATCCCTTGTGATGTGCTCTTCCTGTCGGATGGACTCCCTACCTAATCTGCATCAGTGAAGCCTTGAAGCTTCACTCCCCCTGTCTGTTTGTACCATAGTCCATACTGAGAAGCTCCCCTGAGGTATTTCAAAAAATGCTTTGCCACCTTCCAATAGAACTTGGTAGGCCTAACCATCGCTTGACTAAGCTGGTTAAATTCATAGCACATATTTGATCATGTGTTCACCAAGTACATGAGTGAAACCACAAGCTGCCTATAAATAGTAGCTTCCACTACTTCTCCCGAAGTAGCATCCCCCTTCCTCTAGTTACCTACTAAAGGAGTGTCCATGGGTTTGTTTCTCTCCATGTGAAATCTCCTGAGTATCTCGTTGGCATACTTTCCCCGAGACACAAAATACTCCGCATCTCCCTACCATACCTACATGCTAAGAAAGTAATGCATGAGCCCCATGTCTTTCATCTCAAACTCTCTTGCAAGGTCCTCCTTGCAAGACTTGATCAACTGATCATCAATTTTCAGTATGAGATCATCAACATAAAGTACAATGATAAAAAATTTAACTTCCACCACTATGTGCTATAGGCTTTCATTCACTTCACTCTTCGTGAAGCCCAACCTAGTGAAGTAGCTATCTATCCTGGTGTACCAAGCACGGGGTGCTTGCTTCAGCCCATATAATGATCTCTTGAGCCGACACACATGCGACTCATGGTCAAAGGTCTCAAAAATTTCAGGCTACTCTATGTACACCTCTTCCTCAATCATGCCATTAAGGAAGGTTGTCTTCACATACATCTAATGTATCTTCCAACCCATCTGTGCTAATAGTGACAATATATATCTCATTGACGAGTACCTTACAACAGGAGAAAAGGTCTCATCATAGTCAATCTCCTCTACCTGCGAAAAAGCCACGGGCCACAAATCTAGCCTTATGCTTCTCGACACTACCATCTACAACTTGATTTAAATTTTAAAGCCAACACGAGCTCACCACTGACTTGTCCTTCAGTCTCGGGAGCACATCCCATACACTGTTACGAACTATGGAGTCATACTCCTCCACCATGGCATCAACCCAAATCAGCTGCTGCACTTCTTCCTTAAAGGAAGATGGCTCTGTCACAACACATTCACCCATAAGATCCATGTAACTAGTGTACCTCTCAGGTGACCTCATCTACCTGCGCTGAGAAGTGGGTGCTCCCAGATTCTCCCGTGCATCATCCACCAATCTGTCAGCTTCTCTGGCGCGCTTTCTTCCCTATCTGGAAGAGTCTACCTGAGTGGATGTCTCCACTCCCAGATCCTTTGCATGTGGCTGCTCCACATAAATCTGAGGCTTCTCAACCTTAGGTTCTAAAATCTCCTCATCAAGATCCCTCTCAAGGCAAACTCACATGGCATTCTCCTCATCGAATCTAACATCCCTATGAACCATTGTCATCCTTCTGGTTGGTAAGTATCCTCGATAGTTGTGAGGTGTATTAGTGTTCCCCACAAATATCCCCAACTCTGATGTCAGATCAATCTTCTTCCATGCATCTTTGGCCACATGGAAATATACCAATGACCCAAAAATCCTGAAGTGACCAACATCTGGCCTCTTACTAGAATAAGCCTCGTCTGGTGTCTTCATCTCAAGTATCCGATGTGGGCTATGGTTCTAAACATAAATCGCTATGCTGCATGCCTCAACCCACAAGTGTAGTGGTAGGCCCTGATCATGCAACATCACCCTTGCTGCCCCTATTATGCTTCTGTTCTTCCTCTCAGCTACCACATTCTATTGAGGGTTGTGGGGTGCTGTCAACTCCCATTTAATCCCTTCTGCTGCACATAAGTTCTTAAACTCGTTTGAGACATACTCACCACCATTATCACTCCGTAGAGATATAACCTTCTTATCTGTCTCTTTCTCCACCAATGATTTAAACTCACAAAACTTTGTGAAAGTTTGATCCTTTTTCTGCATGAAAATTATCCAACATTTACAAGAATAATCATCAACAAATATAACATAATACTTGTGTTTGGTCGTTGAGAATGGTCCACACACATCTGAATGGACTCGCTTTAGAATAACCTCTGCTTGAATGTATCTATCATGAAAGGAAGACTTGGTGTATTTTCCCAAATTACACATCTTTGCATGTATCAACTTGCTCAAGCTTACCTTTGGGAAGACAGGTAGAGATCTGCTGCAATATCTTCAAAGCCCCATGATGCAAGTTGCCTAGTCATCTGTGCCACAACTCGCCAACGTCTCAGCTCTGCACCCTTTCTGCTTTTGTGCTCAAAGCAATACACTCTATCTCCAGCCTATAGATATTCTTCACTCGAATCCCTATCTTCTTTACTTGACCCATGGCTATGTGTTGAAGGAACACCTTTCCTTTAGAGAAGATCACATCATAGCCTCTATCCTCAAGCATGGCAACATATACCAAGTTCTTCTTCAATCCGGGGACATACTTAACATTCTTCAAGGTGAGTGGAGCTCTATGCTCCCTCTGAAAAGTAATCATGCTCAATCCAGTAACACTATATTTTTCATTGTCACCCATCTCGATATGCATTTGGAGATCTTTCTCCTCCAGTTCACTGAATAAATATTTGTTGCTAGCCATGTGCAATGAAGCTTCGTTGTCTAAGTACCATACAATTCCCATCATTGATGACACCATGCATGCAATGAGGGAAAATTATAATTTGAATTGAGAGGGCAAAGCCTCACCCACCGCTCCTCCTGAGGACTTCTTCTTGGAATTCTTGAGTGGATAATTTGTAGCAAAATGGCCCAGCTCGTGACAATGAAAACACTTAACTTTCATCATGTATTTCTTCTACCTCCATAATAAGAATTTGATTTGGAATGGGAAGCTTTCCTTTTCCCCTTCTTCACCTTAATCTCTAAGGCAGATTTGTCTTCATCATCAATCTTTGATGAAGAGCCATCCCTGGTGTTCCTCCTCATCTCCTCCTGCATTAAATCTGACCATAGTAGTTCCCAATCTGACAGCTTCTATCAACCATTGACAAAGTCTTGATAACTATGCCAACTCTTTGGGAGTCCTAGAAGAGCAAGACTCACCATATCATCCTCGACAACCGTAATTCCAACATTTCCAAGTTCATAATGACATTGAGTGAACTTGGTCAAGTATTTTGGAATGGTCTCGCCTTTCTCCATTTTGATTTTTCGAAGTTTGTCCTTCAGTGCCTATTTCCTTTGGTCATTGTTGTTATGATACAAGTCTGTCAATTCTTTCCACATAACATATAGAGTTTCCTTGCCATGGAGACTCGAGACAATGTGGTCTCGAACTCCTCAAGGATTATCTGCCTCGCCTTCACCACACACTTCTTCTATTTGGCCAAATTCGGTGCATCTGATGCTGTTGTCTTAGGAATTTTTTGATCAAGGAATTCCTTTAAGCCATTATCCTCTAACACAACCTCAATTCTGTTCCTCTAGGCTATAAAATTCGAGCTGCCTTCCAAGGCATACTCAAGCTGCAAAACGTAGAATGCCATCTGCCGATCCTGAAGTATGGATTGCAAATTCAAATTTCGCCTATAACGTAAAACTCAGAACTTTGAGATCTCCTCTAGTATATTGTCTTCACCTTCGATATCATGTAGAAAATCTTGTAGATTCACAAGCTCATGCAATGTACTAAAGCAAATGACAAGAATCTACTTCTACTCTCAACCAAAAAAAGCCAATATATCGATGAAAATAATATGAAAGAGAAGAAGACAAATCAATGCCACATAAAACAAGATGTATCTAGGGAAATTCGCTGCTCAAAACCCCACTATCTGTATTGCATATATCAGAAATATGAGTGAATATACAAAGCTTGTCCTCACTAGAACAATTTCGCACAAGTATGCTCAACTCTCTCAGCTCACAAGCTAGCTCTTGGCCAACACTTAGCCAATTTTGTAGCTCTCCAGGCCCCTAATATATTGCATAATTCCTAGGATGAATATACCATATTTAAAGGGAATTCATGCTTCCAAAACTGTGCAATCCAAACATAGGATCAATCTCTGATGCATGCATGATATTTACACTCTAGTAAATAATACAATTGATAATACACTGTCCCTGCACTGTAGTCTCAATTGGGTCTTTCTCTGAACTAAAATGCATGAGTTTCTCATGAGAGAATCCTCAGTTAACTAGAGTGACACCTGTGGATGCACTAGTGCACCAACTAACTGTTAACTCTCTATTAGTTCGGCAAAGAGTTTGGAACTAACTTAACTTAACTTAACTCTATAAACTGAGTGATCTAATTTCCAACTCAATTTAAACTCATACTGGACGCATAAAACTTAGGGAGAACATATACATGACTACAAAAAGACTTCCAACATGAAATTCCTAAGCTAGTTAAGTTAATTAAACTTAATTAACTATTTACAAGTTGTTGTGAGAATAGAATTCGATTTTAATTCAAGGAAAAATTAAACTGGAATTTCTTGTTTCCATTTCTCAATAGTTGGAACATGTCTCTAGCCTAAGAAATTGTTAAAATTCATAGGTTTGTTAGCTCAAGAAAGAGCTCTAATACCACTTGTGTTCCTTAACCCTTAGACTTGAAACTCAAACTAGGAATACATAGATTATAAATGCATAAAATCATATATAAGATAAAAATAAGGTGAAATATGTGAAATATACCCCTAAATCATGATAATAAGAAGAAAGAAAGTAATGTTCACTTTCCTATTAAGGTGCAGTGACATTTCACTACGCAAATCTCCAAATACAACAAATAGTCGAAAAAAATCCCATAGCCTCCTAGGTCTTTAAATAGGTTCTCAATAACAAAACCACAAATACTTGTGGTCCCGTAAGTAATGAGTACTAATTACTTTTGAAATATGTAACTAGGTTTGGTCTTTATAATGACATGTGTAATCATGATTTTATGTAATTGAGTCATGGGTTTCATGCTCAAGGAATTTTATAAATGAAGCTCCCATTGTGAGCTGCTAGGTTTGGTCATCAAGTCATAAATTCTAGTGAGTCAATGTCATGTACTGAAGGCCCATTTGGGCATGTTGCATATTGTAAAAAGAGAATTTGTTGGATTCATTAACTCTCCAATATATTGTGACAAGTACTCCTTCTATTCGACCCTTAAAAAGAGATGGAGATCATTCTAGAAGAGCATGTCGACCTACTCACTTGCACAAGTTGACTTATTTAATGGGCATATCACTATATATAGTGAAGAATCAACCTCATTAGAGATACCATTCAATCAAGGTCTGAAATACAACAAGAAGTGTGAGAAAAGGACTAAAACAAGCCTCTCATCCAATGAAGAAAGAAACAAAAGAAACTAAAGTGTTTTTGGCACTGTTTTTAGGTTATTCTCCTCACATGTGTGATAGGGATTAGGCTTTTTGCAGTAGGGTTACACCAACCATTGAAGAAGCATAGGAGAAGGTCACTAACCCAACATTATAGCTAGATGAGGTCACAAGCAGAAGCCCTCAAGTCAAGTGAAGAAGGAAAATACCATCAAGCTCCATCAATCAGCCCACACATGTGAAATTATAGAAGTTTCAAGAAGGTTGATAATTTCAGGACTGTGAATGAGGGCCTAAATTTTAGAGTAGTTGAAATTAGCAATGCTAGAAGTTAGTTTGACCAGTGTTGACTTGGGTAAGAAGGAGAAGTAGTGAAAAAGGGTCTTGTGACTTGGCCTGGGAGAAGTTGAGAAGTCAAGGGTATTGGTATTGGAATTCCTCTCTTGAAATCTCTATAAGAAGAAGAATTCATTTGGGTTTTCCTCTCAAGTTGGAGAGGTTTTAGCCTCGGTTGATCGCCTACATTTTGTGTCTCTTGTCTCATGATTATTTATGATTTGGTAGTTGTTTTATGATAGAGAACATTAGCATAATAAAGTTAAAGAAAGAAGCTAATAAAATACTAAGAAAAGTTTTATCACAAGAAGTTATCATTTAAGATAAATCACCTACACTTGCTGCCCCCAAATTTATCAACATGGTATCGGAGCTAAGGTAACAAGTCAAAGAAGGGAAAATCAACAAGGGAAACTCAAGCTCTCAAGGATCAAGGTTACAGAAGGATATTAAGGGAACCAAATAATCAAGAAGATACTCTAATCTCCAAGGCAATTGAAGATAAAGGCTACTTTGAAGGAAGTGTCAAAACCCTAGATTGATCAAAGGAGAATTCTACACTAGAAGCATTTTTGGGATCCTCACTCGTCACATCATCATAAGGATACCTCAAAAGAATATGATCTCTACTCAAATAAAAATAACATATAATATCAAATTCTACTCTTCCAAGGGAAGCAACATCAAGAATGGTTTCATCATCATCAAAAGATATAAGGTGATCTCCCTCTCTTTGGAGTCAAGAATCACTTTTGAAGAAAAGCTTCTCCATCAAGGAGAAGTTTTATGTTACCCATATCAGCATCAAAATAGAGAAGACAATAGGTTGAAGTAGCATCTTCACAAGTAAGTATATTTATGTCTACATCTGAATCTGTCAAAATGCCTTTTTGCAAGGAAATTAACAAACTATTTGGGGCTTCAAACTTTCTAGCATGGAAGCAAAGGACAGATCTGAACCTCATAGAAAATGAGTTCATGGAACATGTTAAGGGCTCAATCACCAAACCTCCAAAAAAATATGCTCAAGCACTTTCAAGATATATGAAAGAGGAAGTAAGGGCTCAAAGGATTCTCATATAATCCATCAAGGATCCCCTTATTCCCTATGTATCTAAATTAGAAACATCAAAAGAAATATATGACAAACTTGTAGAATTATTCTCCATAAGCACCACAGGAGAAGTGATATCGTCAAGGCAAGAACTCTACAAGATCAAGATATCAAAGGAAGAAGGAATATACTCATACTTTATGAAGGTATTCGAAATAAGAGATCAACTGTAGGAATTGGGAGAGATAATGTCTGACAGAGACATGAATACCATAGTGCTCAATGTGTTACCAGAGGAATGGGGAAAATTCACATCAAGTATCTATGGGAAAAAGGAAGCTACTCCATTCAATGAACTATGGTCACTATGAAAAATAGAAGAAACTAGGTTGAAGGAAAAATCTGATGTAGGATCAAATGATAAAAATCAAGCATATGCTGCCATGGCAAAGAGAAAAGGGAAGTTTGGGAAATTTGGTCCTCAGAAAAGAAAGAAGAATATGGCAAAGGTTCAATGTTATGGATGTGAATAATATGGGCACTATAAGAGAGATTGTCCTAATATTAATAAGTACAACAATAAAAGAGGAAGGGAAGAAGCCCATGTCATTGGAGAAGTGGAAGAGGTTGAAAAGAAGAAATCCAAAAAGGAGGAAGTGGAAGATCTCTACTATGATTGAGATAGTCTTCCTCACCTAGTTACTTTCAAGTTTCTAATTCAATATTTTTTTTAACTATAACTATCATGGTAGGAATCATTCGAAGTATGATAGGATGAATCATGTTAGGTGATGGCATCATAGAATCATATGATTGAAGGCAAGAGCTCATGACATCAACATAAAGAAGCATGAAAGATAATTGAAATAGAAGTCTATGGTTTTAACCTATAGAAGGATGTAGCTCTTGGTAGCCTCATTAGAAGCATAAGTATTACTTATGGGAAAAATAAAGTCATTTAGTATAGAGATCATCATAAATCATTCAAAAGGAGAATTTGTAGGATGAGTATGATCAAGATCCTCCATTGGAATCTTCATCGAAAGGTTAACCTACTAGAAGACGCAAGTGTATCATTGGGAATTCCAACTTGTATGGGATTCATGGGATGATGGTATGATGTCAAAAGAAGTTAAGCGGGTCAAGGGATTGAATTTATTTCAATCAAGGACACTACAAAAGGAAGTTTAGATGACCAAAAGGAAAATATGAGGTATGTATGTTTGTATTTGATAAAATTGATTCATGTCATATAGTTGCAGATAACATGGATAAATGCTCTACCTCATGAGTATAATCAAAAGAAAAGGATCTCCTCCTTTCAAAGGATGCATGAAGGCATGGTTCACATATTGACTATGATAAAATCAACATTATAAAGCCTCATATGGAATATGAGGTGGTTGACAAAAATGAAGGAATTATGGATGGAAGTTCTTGTGATGAAATATGTGAAGAAAGTAAGAAAATATCATAAAAAAATGGAACTATGGTCACATAGAAAAAGGAAATCAACATATGATGATCTAGAAGAATTGATCATAACATCTCTAAGGAAGAGCTATGAAGACTCCGACGAATTCTGGAGAGGAAGATGACCCTTGACATGCAATATCTTTTTGGGAGATGTGTCAATATGTATGCAAGATGTTATGTGACAATAAACAAATGTCATGATGAAAATACCATCACAAAGTTAAGTTTGATTTAACATTAGTTCTTGATTTTTTAAATAATATATGGATGGGCTAATGCAGGGATACCAAAGGAAGAGCTGCAGATGTCATCTACAACTGACACTCATGTGTTAGGATGAAAGGTCCTGAAGGAAACATGATGCAAGGAAGGTATCAAGGCATGAAGGAAAGGCTAGATATGGACTAATCGATCACTTTCAAATGAAAGAAAGGATGACATGACTGACATGATTCATGGATGAAAGTGATGGATGGTCGATTCCCTATGAAGAAGTCCCAAAAGGATGAAGACTCCTAAAAAAAGAAAATTAAGTTTCATGACATCAAAAGGAGGAGCTCTTCAAGTAGTTGGTTGACCCATGATCTACACCTAAAGAGTTGTTGGAAGTGAGTCCCTAGTTAAGAGGGAGCTTGGTCAAGTCCCTAATTAAGAGGGAGCTTCGTACATTCCTTTTTATAGGAATGGGTATATCCTCCCTAGTTAAGAGGGAGAGATAGGCACATAATTCTTGTCTTCACTTGGGAAGATAGAATGGAGGATTGGGTAAGCATCTAGCATCTGATACTCGTTGATGATGTGTTAGGGAATCCAAGATAAGAGTAGTTGTAGAGGACTAATATTCTTTGAGGACTAGGAATCCAAGATAAGAATAGTCCTTATGGAACATACTCAAAGAGAACTTGAGTGGGGTATGTTCTGAGAGAGACAATGATGAGGGTGTCTATAAATCATTGGTCTCGCCATTATTTTGCTCTAATCTTCTGGAGAGATAGAGTTGTTAGTCAAGGCCTTGCTATGTGACAATGCTGGTTGAAATGGTGCTAAACATATGGGTTACCATTCCAACTCTTCTTGTGAGAATTCTTGAGATTGAGAATGCCCAAGTACCTTGTATGGATTATGAATACCTCCCTAGTAGGGAGTGTTGAAATATGTAACTAGGTCCATCTTCATAATGACATGTGTAATCATGATTTTATGTAATTGATGTAAAGAAGAAATAAATTTATTTTGTAATGCTTGAGTCATGGGTTTCATGCTCAAGGAATTTTATAGATGAAACTCCCATTGTGAGTTGTTAGGTTTGGTCATCAAGTCGTCAAGTCTAGTGAGTCAATGTCATGTATTGAAGGCCCATTTGGGCATGTTACATATTGTAAAAATAGAATTTGTTTGATTCATTAACTCTCCAAGACCTTGTCACAAGTACTCCTTCTAGTCAGCCCTCAAAAGGAGATGGAGATCATTATAGAAGAGCATGTCGGCCTAATCACTTGCACAAGTCAACTTATTTCATAATAAAATCACTATATATAGCGAGTAATTGACCTCACTTGAGATACCATTCAATCAAGGTATGAAATAGAACAAGAAGTGCGAAAAAAGGAGTAATACAAGCCTCTCATCTAGTGAAGAAAGAAGAAGAAGAAATTGAAGTGTTTTTGGCACTGTTTTGGGGTTATTCTCCTCGCACGTGTGACAGGGATCATGGTTTCTGTAGTAGGGTTACACCAAACATTGAAGAATCCTAGAAGAAGGTCAATAAACCAAAATTCTAGATAGAAGAGGTCACAAGGAGAAGCTCTTAAGTCAAGCGAAGAAGGAAAATACCATCAAGCTCCATCAATCAACACACACGTGTGAATTTACAAAATTTTCAGGAAGGCCGAGAATTGCAGGGTTGTGGAAGAGGGAAAAAATTTCAGAGTAGCCAAAATTAGCAGTGCTAAAAGTTAGTTTGACCAGTGTTGAGTTCAGTAAGAACGAGAAGTAGTGAAAAAGGGTCTTGTGACTTTTTCGTAGATAATTTAATAAATCAAGGGTCTTGGTCTTAGAATTCATCACTTGAAGTCTCTATAAGAAGAATAATTCATTTGGGTTTTCATCTCAAGTTGGATAGGTTTTGGCCCTAGTTGATAGCCTACACTTTGTGTCTCTTTTCTCATTATTTTTTATGATTTGGAAGTTGTTTGTGATAGAAAACATTAAAATAATCCAGAGAAATAAAGAAGCTAATAAAAGACTCAAAAAAGTTGCATCACAAGCAATTATCATTTAAGAGAAATAACCTACAGTTGATGGCTTTAGCTTTATCAACAACTACATAGTGCACCTTATTTAATAAAATGGACCCCTTTACATTAAATGGTTATCTATTATTATCTAATGGTAATATTTCAAAGGGAGTACCACATAGAGTAATTGACTAACTACTAGGTAGCTCGAATTAGGGAGGTTAAGATAGGACCCTGATAATTACACCAGGGATGGTTCTTAATTCCCCTGTTATGATCCATGGTGAAAAAATAAGGTATTTGGTCAAAATTTTGTGTTAAGGCTCATGAAAAATGTGTGGACCCTTAGACAATACCACATACCCTGTGATTGTTAAATATTTTTCATGTTGACCATTCAATATTTGATGGATTAGGGATGGTTCTCAAGAGTGATGGTATGCTATGAGGGTGAAATTTGAGGTATTATGCCATTACATCCATCTTTAGAGCTCATGAGCCATGCATGCAACCTCATGCCACCATACAACCAATGCATAGGGATTCTTTAGTATGGGAGAAATATGTGGTGCCCATTTTAAGGCTTGGCAAACTAGGGACATTCCTTATGGTCTTATCCATTATTTTAGTTCAAATGATAGGCTCTTAGGAAATAAGGTTTTTCTTTTGGGGTCAAGGCAACTTTGGTGTCTCAAGGCATCACATAAACCATATACAATGAATTTTTCAGCTACAAGTGTGGGACACTGGCCTTTTTTAAATTTCCAACATTAGGGATGGTGCTTGGGGCACATGTTTATCACTTAGGTTAAGTGTGTCACTTATATGTGTGAATGCATAAGAGACATCCATAAGTGACTAACACACACACACACACCATGTGAAATATTCTTGGGAAAAACATGTTAGGTGTGGATTGTAATGAATATAGTGTGATTTTGGATTATTTGCTCAATATAATCCCTATAGATCTACCTTTCAAAATCTTTTTGGCCAAAAAATTATATTGGTCTAAGAAAATTCTATTTTATTTTCCCAGGAAATAATAAGGGGAGTGGCTAGGAAGAGCATATTCATATTTTTGGGGCCTTTGTTGTGTTTTTTAGTAATAATATTTTTGAATATTAAGGATGATGTGGTTAAGGGGGAAATTCAAGACCTTTTCATCATGTTTATGCTAAGTATTCATATGGTCATTGTTGGAAACAATGTCATTGATCATGGCCTTGCTATTACATATTATTCCATGATATAGGGATAAAATCTAGGGTCTTAGTCCATACCATTTAACGCTGGTGGTTATAGGCAATGCATAGGGCCTTGTGCAAGGCAGGGTATTCAGCCATAAATTGTTGTTTATGGTTGGGTCATGTGTGGGTCCCCAAGACATTGCACAAGGCACACATAAGGAATATTTGGCATGCAAGAGAAATATGGTGGTGATATTGAGATTTTGTGAAATACATTAGGTTATTATGGCCTAGTACATGGTTAACTAATGAAGCTTAAGTTCTTAGGAAATACCATTTCCTTCTAAAGATCATGTGCCATGCATGCAACCTTGGCAATGGATTCTTTACATAGGCAATATTTTGAATGTATGTGATATATGGTAACCATTTTGAGATTTGTTACACCATGGATGGTTCTTAGGGCATACGACATGTTCTAAAGTTAATCACTAGGGTATAGGGTTATTTAATTGTCTCTATAGTTCATAGATTGTGTTGTGCTCAAAAGCACCAAATAAGCCTTGTATAGGGAATATTTATCCCATGCGTAACACCTCTTCCCACATTTACCCAAATTCACAATCTCATGAGGGTAAACATGAGACGAGTGTCACTATGATATGACCTGACCTCCAAGTTCCAGTTATGGAAGTGGGTTCGACACACCGATACTTACCGACATCCTATAGGGACTAGATCACTCAAGAGCTGAACAACCACCCGAGGTGATCAATCTCTGAGTTGGAACCTTTTTTCTCTAACCTAGCACCCCAATCACATGCACAACAAGGCAAGAGTTTATTTACGAGGCCCCAACCACATACAAAACCCTACTTCCATGCGATTATGACCTAAATCCTCCAGTTAAGTGCTAGCAGTTCCAAGATTTGAGCCACTTTTTCAGGCTAGCCTCCAGACCACTTCCCAAAATTTCTTGTAACTTTCCAGAATCATAATTAACATGAAGACCATGCCAAACATTCAAACTTGAAACAATAACTTCATCAAGACATGCCTAATGTTGGGTGTGGAGCATGATTATTTAGAGGTCTTTGTTTCAGCTGGATGTATACCCTAGTAAGATTGTACACCCCTCCACGAGGGGGGTGCGGAGGCCAGTGGTCCCTCAGCGGGGGTTCCAGGGGCAGTTACCCCGAAGCTAAAAACAGATGTAAAATTTCCTTGTAAAAGTATAGTAATTTCTAGTCAATCTGGATGATCTGATGGTAGTTTAGTTTAGGGTTTTTGCCCTAGAAGGAAACCCCCTCTCTTTTGTTAAGTTGTGGTATGTTCTATGCTTAGAGAAATTTACTTTTCTTTATTATTATTATTCATAGATTAGCAATCACATGTGCATAAGTAAAGTGCAGATAGAACATTAAACGATCAATAGAAAAAAAGCCAAGACAAGAGACACAAGATGTGGCGGCTAGCTAGGGACAAACTCCACAATGTGTGGGGAAAACCTTTGATCAAATCTTCTTTTATCTTCAATAATTCATCAAAGAGAAATAGTACAACAAATCTGATTTATTTTAGCAGTAGCAAACCCTAGATCAGTAGCATCAGTGTTAACGGCTTCATCATCAAACTAGGGCAGATGATATCTCACAAATCAACCGTCCGATTGGCTTGATTCCACCACCAAAAGTTGCGGCTTCCAAAGGAGGTTCAAATGAACCTACAATGAAGTTTAGATGAGGAGATCTTCTGGTCCACGTAGGTCAAACTTCACTTCTGCAGTTGTAGCTTCATTTTCAACATCTTCCTTCAAACTAGGGCAGTCGATATCTTGCAAACCGTCCGTCGGATTGACTTGATTCCACCACCAAAAGTTGCGGCTTTCAGAGGAGGTTAAGATGAACCTACAATGCAGTTCAGATGAGGAGATATTTTGGTCCACGCAGATCAAACTTTACTTCTGCAGTTGCAGCTTCAGTTTCAACAACTTCCTTCAAACTAGGGCAGTCGATATCTTGCAAACCGTCCATCGGATTAACTTGATTCCACCACCAAAAAGTTGCGGCTTTCAAAGGAGGTTCAGATGAACCTACAACATTATTTAGATGAGGAGGTCTTCTGGTCCACGTAGATCAAACTTTACTTCTGTAGTTGCAGCTTCAGTTTCAGCAGCTTCCGGCTTCACATGTGTGAGGGAGAGACCCTTTTCTGCGCAGTAGAGAAGAGACTCTTTTCTGCTCAGTAGAGAGAGAGAGATATGTGATGAGATGAGTGAGTCCAAATGAGGAAAAGTCCTCCTGTATTTATACACAATGTTGGTGTTTGAATAGATGCGGCTGTTGGGCTTATGAACCTACATGAATTGTAGGTCGGCTTGATAATAATTCCATAATCAAAATAAATTCATATCTCCATGAATACTTATTGGAATCGGATGATATTTATATCAATCCTACACCTCTCAATGAGAGGAATATGATAAAAATATTATCAGCAATGAATAAGATAACCCACATGAATTTTGGCCCTAGTTTCCAATTTTAACAGTCCCTCTCAACTAGGGAGAACTTCATCTGCAATCTGTCTATCAGTCGTTACTATTCATCCATCAAATGCACTGCCCTATACAGCTTGACCCTTGCCCTGCTCTGCTCTATTCTACCTATTCTGCTTTGTCTTGTTCTGCCCTGTACTGATCTGTACGGCTCTGCTCTGCTTTGTCCGAATTATGAAGAAGAAGAAATGATCGAGGATGTATCATACTGACTCAAATTCAGTCTAAGAGTATGTACCATTGGTCCCAGACCATATCAACCAAACCGAAGTCAGTGTCATAGTGAATACAACTCCTACCATTGGTCCCAGACCAGTAACATCCTCCACTGACTCAAAGTCAGTCTCAGAGTGCGTACCACTGGTCCTAGACCAGTAACAACCGACCCGAAGTCAGTGTCATAAAATGTACCACTCCTACCACTGGTCCTAGACCAGTATCATTGATCCCAGTTCAATGGAGGTCACCCTAGTGTAGGGAGTACAGTAGATACAACAATGCATCCATTGGTACTACTATGGTCCCTAACTTCATTTCCCTGCTCATTGACCAGATGAGAGGTACTTCCCATGAGTCCCAAATTGCATGGGTAGGATGCTTCGACAGGAGAACTAATCAATCCTATCCTCACAGGAGAATACATCAATCCTGCTACAATTGCCATGGAGAACAGATCAATCCAGGCCTCACAAGAGTACACATCAATCCTGCTACAATCACCATGGAGAACACATCAATCTAGGCCTCATAGGAGAACACATCAATCTTGCTACAATCACCATGGAGAACACATCAATCCAGGCCTCACAGGAGAAACATCAATCCTACTACAATCGCCATGGAGAATACATCAATCCAGGCCTCACAGGAGAACACATTAATCCTGCTACAATCACCATGGAGAACACATCAATCCAGGCCTCACAGGAGAACACATCAATCTAGGCCTCACAGGAGAACTAATCATCCTGCTACACAAGAGAGCGAATCATATTGTTCCATAGGAGAGTGAATCATCTTGTCCCACAAGAGAGCGAATCATCTTGTTCCAGTGCGCACCACCAAGGGAGGGTGAGTCACCCTGTGGTCGTATGTTACTCCAGTAAGAACCGCAAGCCCTCAAAGCTCCTAGAGCTCAATGTATGCAACATGTTGGACCCTTGTACAAGGGTTTCTTAATGACTCCAAGTCGTTTGGGAAAATCACAGATTAGATCTTTCCTCAGGGCTTTGACAAGGTGTATCGACTTGTACATCATCTTAGTGCAATGGAGCCTCCTTGCTCATCGACTTACCATATCCCAGATGATGTCTATCTGCTGGAGCAATCCACGAATATGAGATTCCTCAATAATCGAATCCCACCTCTAGTTGTTACAGAGAATCACAATGGTATCCAATGTAAATCCAAATAGCTCACTGAAGATATTTCGCAACTAGACTACCTCACAGGAGACCATGCTAGTAGCAATATATTATGCTTCGACGGTGCTCAAAGCCACCGACTTCTGCTTCCTGCTCATCTAGGATATCAAAGAAAATCCCAAGGTGAAACAACACCTGGAAGTGCTCTTATGGTCCACCACACTGCCTGCCCAATCAACATCAGTATATCCAAGTAGTCTCACATCTCCGACATGTATCTTAACCCATTAGTAATTGTGCCATGAAGATATCTCAGAAGATTCTTGGCATCAATCTAGTGAGGCTCAACCAAATATGAGCTCACAATGCTAACTGCAAAACATATGTTTGGACGGAGGTTCACCAAGAACATCAATGTGAATGAGTTTATGAAACTTAGAGGCATTTCCCAAATCCGGTCTGACATCACTACCATATAACTTCTAAAAGTTAAGATCCTTGAGGTAGTCACAAGCTTGCAGTCCATCATACCGAATATTTCCAATATCTTTACCACATATTTTCCTTGAGATAGGAAAATTTCCCCTGGCTTCTGCCCCACTTCAAGTCCTTGGTCCTTCATTTCAAATTCAGAAGCCAAATCCCACTTACATGTGTGAATGAGAGGGTCTACACCTGTTAGAAAGAGGTCATCCATATACAGCACCAGTATGGGAGGCTTGTCATCTTCAACCTTAAAGTAAAGGATAGGATTGACTTCCCTCCTATTGAATCCCAGCTTCATCAAGTAGCTATCGATCCTCTCAAACCATGCTTGGGGTGCTTGCTTCAGCCCATAGAGAGTCTTCTTCAACCTGCATACATGAGATTTTCGATCATAAATCTCAAATCCTTCGGGTTACTCCACGTAGACCTCTTCTTTGATCGAACCATGCAAGAATGCAGTCTTGACATCCATCTGATGTAGGTTCCATCCTTGTGAAGCCGCAAGGGCTATGATCGAGCGAATGGTCGTATATCTGGAAAAAAGTGCAAATATCAGATCATAGTCTATACCTTCCTTCTGGGAGAAACCACGATTAACAAAATGAGCCTTATACTATTTTGTACTTCTATCTACTGCAGCTTTTTCTTGTAAAGCCATTTTGAAGTAACAATTGTCTTGTCCTGGGGTCTGGGAACTACTTCCCAGACATCATTCTCCATAATGGTCATAGCATCCTTCCATACTTGATGCTTGACAGCATCTGAGAATGATGAAGGCT
>APFE030373146.1:95071-111337 GCA_000404065.3 Pinus taeda
TGCTTCAGCCCATAGAGAGCCTTCTTCAACCTACATACATGAGATTTTCGATCATAAATCTCAAATCCTTTGGGTTGCTCCACGTAAACCTCTTCTTTGATCAAACCATGCAAGAACGCAGTCTTGACATCCATCTAATGTAGGTTCCATCCTTGTGAAGCCGCAAGGGCTATGATCGAGCGGATGGTGGTATATTTGGCAACAGGTGCAAATATCTCGTCATAGTCTATACCTTCCTTCTGGGAGAAGCCACAAGCGACAAAATGAGCCTTATACTTTTCCGTACTTCCATCTGTTGCATGCTTTATCTTGTAGAGCCATTTAGAAGTGACAACCGTCTTGTCTTGGGGTCTGGGAACTACTTCCCAGACATCATTCTTCATAATAGACTCATATTCTTCGGTCATATCATCCTTCCATACTTGATGCTTGACAGCATCTGAGAATGATGAAGGCTCATTTTGTATGATTGTGCTCATGATGGTTAGGTATCCCTAATACCTGTTAGGTTTCTTACTTTCACAAAAGGTTCCTCGGGGTGCAACATGTCCTTCAACATCATCAAGTAGCCCCTTAAGCCATGAAGGCCTCTTCCTAGAAGGGGAAGGCTCATGTGGAGGAGGATCAATCAGATCCATGGGTTCTTCTACATCAAGCATTGATTCATCATCCTTTTCTTTCAGTTCCTTGGTGTTGGCTTCTTTTCGATTTAGACTCGGAATTATTTCTTTTCTTAGCATGAGAAGAAAAGGCAGTAAGAGGACCTTTAGGCAAGGGCATTTCTTGCTCTTCTACCCTTGTTTCTTCTAGAATGCATCTAGCCATTAATTCCTTGAAACCAGGAATTACATGATTGTTTAGAAGAGTAGTCCTGAACATGGACTATTTGGATGGTAATCCTCCAAGAGTCATGAGTGCCATTTCTCTGTCAGTAATAGTCTCCCCAATAGATAGGAGATCGTTCTTGTTCTCGGTGATTCTTAAGAAGTGTGCTTGCATACTCTCATCTTTACCCTTCTTGATTTCCCTCAGCTTATTTCTATGAAACAAAACTTGATTTGCATTATTAACTTTAAATAAACTCACCAGTCTATTGTAGATTTCCTTGGAGGTGTCTAGTTCAGAGATGTAGGCCACCAAGTGCTTGTCGATAGAGTCCTGGATGGCCTTCTTTGTTTTGACTTCTCCATTTTTCCATTTGTTCCAGGTAGTGGTGGATGCATTTGATGGAGGCTCAACAATATTGCCTCTTACATGGTCCAACACTCCTTAATATTCTAGGGTTAGATTGATAGACATCTTCCATCCGTGATAGTCAGCTTTCTCACGGAGCTTGTCTTTGGTAGGAAAGAGTGTTGAGGACCCCAAAGTTCCTTTATGATAGCCTTGCCAATCTTCTCTTCAGTGATTTCTCTTGCTCTTTCTTGGGCTTTGTCTTCACCTCAGCTTTGATACCATGTTAAGTTATGGTATGTTCTATGCTTAGAGAAATTTACTTTTCTTTCATATTATTATTCATAGATTAGCAATCACATGTGCATAAGTAAAGTGTAGATAGAACATTAAACAATTAACAGAAAACAAGCCAAGACAAGAGACACAAGATGTGGCGGCTAGCCAAGGACAAACCCCACAATTTGTGGGGAAACCCTTTGATCAAATATTATTTTATCTTCAATAATTCAGTAGAGAGAAATAATACAGTAAATCTGATTTATATCAGCAGTAGCAAACCCTAGATCAGCAGCATCAACATTAGCGGCTTCATCATCAAACTAGGGCAGACGATATCTCACAAACCAACCGTCCAATCGGTTTGATTCCACCACCAAAAGTTGTGGCTTCCAGAGGAGGTTCAGATGGACCTACAAAAAAGTTCAGATGAGGAGATATTCTAGTCCACGTAGGTCAAACTTCACTTCTGCAGTTGCAGCTTCAGTTTTAACGGCTTCCTTCAAACTAGGGCAGTCGATATCTTGTAAACTGTCCGTCGGGTTGAGTTGATTCCACCACCAAAAGTTGCAGCTTTCAGATGAGGTTCAGATGAACCTACAGTGTAGTTTAGATGAGGATATATTCTGGTCCACGCAGGTCAAACTTTACTTCTGCAGTTGCAGCTTCAGTTTCAGCAGCTTCCTTCAAACTAGGGCAGTCGATATCTTGCAAATCGTCCATCGGATTGACTTGATTCCACCACCAAAAGCTGCGGCTTTCAGAGGAGGTTCAGATGAACCTACAATGCAATTCAGATGAGGAGATCTTTTGGTCCAAGCAAATCAAACTTTACTTCTGCAGTTGCAACTTCAGTTTCAGTAGCTTCCAGCTTCACATGTGTGAGGGAGAGACCCTTTTCTACGCAGTAGAGAAGAGACTCTTTTCTACGCAGTAGAGAGAGAGAGAGAGATAGAGGTGATGAGATGAGTGAGTCCAAATGAGGAAAATTCCTCCTGTATTTATACATAACGTTGGTGTTTGAATAGATGCGATTGTTGGGCTTCTGAGCCTACATGAGTTGTAGGTCGGCTTGATAATAATTCCATAATCAAAATAAATTCATATCTCCATGAATACTTATCGGAATCAGATGATCTTTATATCAATCCTACACCTCTCGATGAGAGGAATTTAATAAAAATATTATTAGCCATGAATAAGATGACCCACATGAAGTTTGTCCCTAGTTTCCAATTTTAACATCTTTGTATGAGGGCATTGTATTGAGGCAATGTGATAGATGTGTATTCTCAGAGCGAGAAACTGATAGGTGAGACTGTGAGAGAAAACAGAGGATATTACAGTGGATCTGCTGTAGGTTGTGTCTCTTCATTTTGCTGGATAATAGAAAGCAAGGACTGGCTGTTCGAGGTGGACGTAGCCCAAACTAGGTGAACCACGTATATCTGTGTCTCTTTGGTTTTATGTGTTTGTGTTTTTCCGCATATTATATGTCTTGCATTTCTCTATCATATATATTTTTCTAACACCTAATCCATAACAAACATTTCATCAAACATATGGAAAACATGCATGCTACAGGTCATGAATGCATATCTAATCATAAACTGATAGTATTCATCTGGGAATCACCAAGAAGGCTATAAGCCCTCTCTAGGTAGATGCAATAACACATGTTAGTCCATGCATTCATCAAACAAGCAATAACTTATCAATACATATCAAGATCCATGGATATAAAACATCATATAACCAACAAATAACCAACATAGAAACCATGGAAAATCAACCATAATATCACCAACATAATCACTACAAATGCTCATAGATCATAATAGGAAAATATCTTATATTAACATATGAAAATGCCAACTAATTCAGGGACCTCCACGTACCACTTGACCATATATTGGGCTGAACCAAATTTCTCTTTCAGCCAATCACCCCTGCGCCATATTCCAAGCATGAATGTGGGATCTCATGGAATAAACTAAAACAAAACCAAACTAGGGATTTAAGAGGCCAAACCACCTCAACCCTCATCCACAGTGATTCCACCTCTATGGTCCAGAAATCACTAACATCAACCAGACTGGTCTCTACCCAATCTGTTAGGGTTCCAAGAACTAGTAACTCAACCCACAACCTTTCAAGGCTCTAAAGTGTTTGTTCCAACCGTGACTCCAGGGATTAATAACTCAACCCACCAAGGTCACTAGATCATTTGTCCCAACCTACGACTCCAGGAACTAGTAACTCAACCTAACCCACAACCATCGAGAACCTGAGCACCAATCAGAAAAACAAGTGGAAAACCCACAACCCTATGGTTATCTAGGAAATGGTAGGGCAATGTTGAAACCACTATCAATCCAGGAAAATCTCCATGCCAATGAAAATAAATAACCAAGGAATCACATGCATATACCATGCATCCCAATATCAATAAGGGAATCATACATTCAACTTGTTACTTGCAAAGTTTCCCCATTGTAATTGTTGATCCAACTGTCTTCTTGCACTCCCTTGCTTTACTTCGCTTTCTTATCCAATCCAAGTAAATACTAGAATTCTCCAAGCATGCTCTAAGTGTACAAGATTATGAGAGAATGAGAGAATGAATGAGTGAGACAAAAATTGAACTAACAAAAGCTATGGATTGTTTCTCTGAAGCCTTTTTTTTATCATTGAGGCCTCTATTTTCTTCATTTTTCTTCACTTTTCCTCTAATTTCACTTGCATGAAAATCTATGTCTCTTCACCTTCCTTTTCTCCTATTTTCATAAACAAATGCTAATTATTGCCACTTTGCCTTTGTCAATTTTCCATAGCCATTAATTAATCACAAGTGATGTCCACTATAGTGTTTTCCTGTCATTCAATGTTCAATGACACTTATAACCAACAAAACATGTTGTCCATGGAGCTTTATAACACAACCTGATGCAACATTTACCAAATTGTTGAAACCATGAACACCATACTACTTATTAGAGCTTTAGATTGCAACTTGGTGTAGTATTTACAACATACTACTTATTAGAGATTTATAAGACAACCCATTGTAGTATATACAATACACATATGCATATATATTCACAAACCAAAACACATTTATCAAACAAATAAATAAAACACATATGATCAAACAACAAATAAAGAAGGATACATAACCTGCATCTGATCAACCATCTCCCATATAGCTTCATCGAGCCCAAATTGCTTCCACTGCACTTTAAATTACTTGATTTCTCGATTTCAAAGCATGAGTTATTTCTACTACAAAATTCACTAAGGTTTTGGATGGAGTTCTACCTTTGGTCCCACTTGAAATACAAACCAATCATCATATGATCAACATCCTGGAAATATCTCTTAAGCAATGAAACATGGAAAACATCATAGACTTTCACTATTGGCGGTAGTGCAAGTCTATAGGCCACTAGTCCAATCCTCTCAAGGATCTTAAAAGTCCTGCAATACTGAGGTGTCATCTTGACACATGATCCAATCCTCAAGGAGCTCCTTTTGGGCTTGATGCGCATGCTCCCTAACCTGAAACTCCTTGAATCCTCTATGGTGATTTGCATAACTCTTCTTCTTGTCTTGTGTTGCCTTACATTCCTATTAATAACTTGCATTTATCGTTCCATCTTGACCAACATATCTGGTCCAATTATCACATTTTTCACTAGATCACTCCAACTGATAGGAATATTACAACTTTGCTTGTAAAGAGCCTCAAATGGACTCATTATCAAGGATTCTCGATACACATTATTATATGCAAGCTCCACCAGTGGAAGATACTCCTACCACTTCCTTTGCCGATGCATGAAATACATCCTCAACATGTCCTAAAGAATAATGTTCACCCTATCTATTTTTTCATCTATCTGCGGATTATAAGTTGTACATAAAGCTAACTCTATCCCCAAACCTGTAAACAACTGCTTCTAAAACATGGAAGTGAATTTATCATCTTTGTTTTTATAATCTACTTGGGAACACCATGCAACCTCACAATCTCCCTGATGAAGATCTGAGCTACCACTAGGTGAATTAGTAGACTTAATTGCAATGAAGTGAGCTACCTTAACCTGTCAACCACAACCATGATGGAATCATGCTGCTTCGATGTCCTCATAAAACCTATGATGAAGTCCAGGAAATAACCTCCCATTTCCACTTTGGAATCAGAATCGATTGTAACAAACCATTTGGATGCTTACACTTTGATTTTACTTGCTGACAATCCAAACATCTAGTAACAAACTCAACCACTTCTTTATTCAAGTTCGGCCAATGACAAAACTTCTTAACTGTTGTCAAATTCTTCTAATATCCTTAGTGACCTGAATACAAATTGACATGAAACTCTCTCAATATAAGGTTCTTGAGCTCACTGTTGTCCAACACATAAATCATGTTCCTGAATCTGACCAAGCCATCTGTCGTGAGGTGATACTCCTCATCCCTATCACCTTCACCCTACTACTGCAATCTTTGCTTTAGCTTTTGGTACATGTCACCATGTTTCCTTACCTGCAAGATCTGCACTTGCAAATATGTCCCATAAGAACTTACTATTGTAATATGATTCACCTTAACTCTTCTACTTAAAGCATCTGCAACCATGTTCTCCTTGCCCTTGACATACCTTATCTCAAAGTCAAATTCATTGAGAGTATCCAACCATCTAGCTTGTCTAGCATTCAAATTAGGTTGGTCAAACAAGTACCACATCCCACTATGATCACTCATAAGAGTAAATCTCATGCCAAGAATATAATGCCTCCACATATTCAATGCATGAATGATAGTTGCCACCTCAATAGCGTGAGTCACATAGTTCTGCTCGTTCTTATTAAAATTCCTTGACTCATAGCATACCACCTGTCCTTCCTGCATCAAAACTTCACTAATTCCTCTCTTGCAAGCATTTGTACATACCAAAAACTCCTTATCAGGATCCGTAATCTTCAAAACCAAAGCATTTGTAAGCAATACTTCAACTGCTCAAAACTAGCTGAACACTCTTCAGTCCATTCAAACTTCTTCCCTTTTTTCTGCAAATATGTAATAGTATAGGCAATTTGTGAGAAGTTCATAATGCACCTCCAACAATAACTTGCTAGTCCCATGAATGATCTGACCTCATCCACATTCCTAGGAGCTGGCCACTTCATGATAGCGCTCTACCTTCCTTGGAAACAACATGTCCTAAGTAATTAACTTCAGTCTGAAAGAAATTACACTTGCTGAGCTTGGCATACAACTGAATCTCTCTCAAAAATCTCAATACTGCTGCCAGGTGCTCTGCATGCTCTTCCTCATTCTTAGAATATGTCAATATATCATCAATAAACATTATCACAAACTTGTCTAGATAAGGATGCAACACATTGTTCATCAAACACATGAAAGTAGTTGGAGCATTAGTATGACCATAACGAACCACTACGAACTCATAATTCCCATACCTGGTACATAATGTTGTCTTGTAAATATATTCTTCTTTGATGTGCACCTGATGATATCCTAATCTCTGATCAATATTTGAAAACACTGCTTCTCCCTTCAACTGATCAAACAAGTAATCAATATGCAACAAAGGATACATTTGCTTGATAGTAATCTTGTTCAACTGCCTCTAATCAATTCACAACCTAAGAGTACCACCCTTATTCTTTATAAACAGTACTATTGCACCCCAAGGCGATACTATTGGCCTTATGTATCCCTTATCAAGCATTTCATTAAGCTACAACTTCAATTCCACCAACTGTGGAGTACTCATCCTATAAGGTGCCTTTGATGTTGGTGCTACTCCTGGTACCAACTCAATATAGAAATCCACTTCCCTATGAGGTAGTAACTCTAAAATATTTATCCTAAAACTACTGCAAAATTGGATACCTCTTCATGAATTCATCATCCTCAACATCCTTCCCTTTGTCACTAGAAATATGAACTACGAATAATACACATCCCTTTTTGCAACTTCGATTTGCCTACATAGCTATAACCATTCTCACTAATGTAGGCTTCTTCTTTCCCTGTCATCACCCAGGCACTCAATGGCCTTATTATAACAATCTACCTTAGTCTTGTGAATGTACAACCAATCCATGCCCAAAAGCATATTGTATGAACTCAAAGGAAGCACATTTAGATGTGTTGATTTATGCATACCATTCAACTCAACTGCACAAGATCTGACCCAATGATGAACTCTTCTATTGGTCCCTGTAGCTGCACCAACCAAGATTATGCATGCACTTCTTTATTCAAGCAACTATTTTCCACCAAGTGAGGACTGATATAACTACAATTAGATCTTAGGTAATTAAAAATAGGAAAAAATTGATCACAAAGCTTACCTTCCATCTCAATAATGGATGCCTGATGATCAACCTGTCTACTATCCACTGTTGCATAAATCTAAGGAATACTCTACCCAATGTCTCCAATTGTTTGTGCCTCTTTAGCACTGTAAATTCGAGGTCTGCCACCTTGATTTTGTGGAAAGTCTCTCCTGCGATGCTCTCCACCATAAGTCCAACATTACAAAGGCTTCTTGCCATAGTCTTTGTTCTTCTGCTCAGGCTGAAAACTGTGTTCTCTATCAACTTCATAGATCTTCATGTATGATGTAGAAATTCCTTGTAGATTCAAACTGTTAATTGTAATTTACTAAAACAATAGACTTGAATATACTCTAATCATAAGGAAATAATTAATTGATCGACAAATCATGAAGCATACAAGAGAAAGAATTCAATCAACACATTACATAATGATTTCCACAGGAAAGACATAACTGAAAATCCTTGCTATCTGTATATTTCATTAGTAAAAAAATATGAGAAGATTATAATACTTTTCTCAAGCCCGAGAAACCTCTGCACTATCTCTATCTGTCTCACGACTTCCTAAGCAATCCTTGGATGAATACAATATGCTCCGCTCAACCTTGAGCTCAACCTGCACAAGTATTTTCTATCCTCTGCCTGACTAACTTCCTTTGGCCAATGCTTATCCAAATTTCCAAGCCTCCAAGCACCTATTTCCTTGCATTTTTCAATGAGTAATTAGGCCCCTATTTAATGGGAATATTCCTCCATTAGATTGTGCAGTTCCTTTAGGCTCTTCCTCTTACTGCATGCACCATTTGTACAATTTAGATGATTATACAACTTATAGTACGTTGTACTTGAAATCCAATTGCAACTATGTTTTTCTCAGATATGACATGCATGAGTTAATATGAGTGAATCATCAGTTTACTGGTTGATTACTTAAGGCAACACCACATTGTGCTTTAGGCAACACCACACTGCACTTCTGGAAACACCATACTGCACTTCAGGCAACACCAAACTACACTTGAAGCAACACCACACTCTACTGTAGGAAGATCCACACTACTAGACCTCCCACTAGTTCCTCCATCCGTTGAAACTAGTTTAACTGAATTTAACTCATTTAAACTGAAATAATTAATAACAACTCAAAATAAACTCAACTAGGGCTCCTATAATGTAGAAGACACTCTACATGACCCAAGTTAGACCCTCAAATCGAATTAATTGAGCCAACTAAGTCAAATTAACTTATTTAACTCGTACCAGTTGTCTTGTGATGTGGAATTACAATTTATTCCCAATTTAATTCAAGGAAAAATTAAAGTAGGATTTTCTTGTTGCAATTTTCAACACTCCCTCTCAACAAGAAAGGAATTCACATCTATCCTGATCTAGTACCTTTGTGAAACTCAAATTTTCATATTAACAATTCCTTTGTCAAAATATATCCATCCTATTCCTCTATAGGAATATACTGCATGCAACACTTGTCATTGTTGTTGTTGCTACTACAACATATACAATTAAAAAGCATAAAAAAAATCATTGATCAATCTGCCGCTGTCTACTGGGAAAACGGTGTTGCTGCTGACTCTGCTACTAAGCCTCCTGCTCTGTTGTCAACTCTACACTACACTCTTTAGTATCTGACTGACATTGCTCCTCCTGTGACCGAATACTATGGACCCTTGTAGCAAGGTAATGATCCATGAAACAAAAAAGCAACTCAATAGATCCTGCCCAAATTTCTGAACTCTTGGGACTATTGCTTCACATCACCCCAATTCTCACCTGGAGGTATGGCTGCATCTGCTCCCTCTGCCCACTTGGCTCAAAATTGTTCCCTACTAGAGGTCTCTTCTTGAGTGGATGTCTCCAGTCAGCCTCCTCTCTGCTTCTCCAATTGTGGCTGCTCCACAACTTGCTGAGGCTACTTCTGAGGCTGCATGTTGAGAGGCAATGCATGCTCTTTCTCAACCAAAAAGTCTCTACCATTTCCTTGCTCCTCAAGCCTTTGCATGCATCTTTAACCTCAAGTGCATACAGGTTCTTAACTCACACACAGATATGTTTCACCTATCCCGTGGCGATGTGTCTAAGGAATACCTTTCCTTTGCTAAATATCATATTGTAGCCATGGTCTTCCAACACCGCGATGGAAACAACATCCTTCTTTAGTCCTGGAACAAACAACACATCTGTGAGTCTGAGAGGGGACTTAGACTCCCTTTGAAAAGTAACTGTATTGATACCAGTCGCGATGTACCTTTCATCATCTCCAAACTCAATATTCTGCTTGAGATCTTTCTCCTCCAGGTCACTGAAGAGATCTCTATTCCCCATCATATGGAACGAGGCGCCATCGTGGAGATACCACATGATTCCTATTAATGTGCTTTCCATGCATGTAATGAAAGTAAAATCAAGTTCAAATTGTGAAGTTAGAGCTTCACGTGTTGCTGCTACTGCATGCCCCTTCTTGATTGCTTTCTTTTGTGGATATTTCGTGGCATAGTGCATAAACTCATGACAGTGAAAATACTTGATGTTGGAAAAGTCTTTCTTCTTGCCCTCCTCAAGCTTGAGCTCAACTTGCACAAGTATTTTCTATCCTCTGCCTGACTGCCTGCCTTTTTCCAATCCTTAGCCAAATTGCAAAGCCTCCAAGATCCTATTTCCTTGTGTTGTTCAATGAGGAATTAGGCCCCTATTTAATGGGAATTTTCCTCCATTGGAATTTTCAGTTCCTTTAGGCTCTTCCTCTGAATGCATGCACAATTTCTATAATTTAGATGATTATACAATTTATAGTACACTTTCCCTGAACTCCAATCTCAACTAGGTTTTCCTCATATCTGACATGCATGATTTATTTATGAGTGAATGATCAGTTTACTGGTTGATCACTTCATGCAGCAACACACTTTACTTCAGGCATCACCGCACTGCACTTTAAGTAACACCACATTTTACTTCAGGTAGCACCACACTACACTTCAAGAATCACTACACTCAACTATAGGCAACACCACACTACTAGACCTCCCACTAGTTCCTCCATTAGTTGGAACTAGTTTAACTGAATTTAACTCAGTTAAATTGAATTAATTAATTACAAATCAAAATAAACTTGACCATGGATCCTATAATGTACAAGACACTCTACATGACTCAAGTTAGACCCTAAAATCAAATTAACTAAGCCAACTAAGTCAAATTAACTTAGTTAACTCGTACAAGTTGTCTTGTGATGTGGAATTATAATTTTATTCCCAATTTAATTCAAGGACAAAATTAAATTATGATTTTCTTGTCGCATTTTCAAAATTTCTTGTTGCAATTTTAACTTATGATGCCACATTCTCCTTATCACCTACATCCTGAAGTCTTCCTCACTTCATAACCCACTTTCCTTTGATCTTGTCATTACCTTTCCAATCCCTCTTAGGGTCAAAATTACGCTTAGACTGCTCATAAGAATGCTTCAAATTCCTAATGACTTCATCCAATGACTAAGACTCATCCTATTTAATCCAATCCTTAAATGCTAAACACAATCCAATGATGAACCTTTGAACCTTTTTCTTCTCATCCTTAAGATATGGAACATACCTCAACAAGTCTAGAAACTTGGTCATGTATGCTTCATCTGTCATAGACCCCATCTTAAGCTCATAGAACTCATTAGCCTTTACATCGTAATATCTCTCAAATAATTACTTCTTCTTGAAGAGTATTTTAAACTCATACCAACTCAACTCCTTTGTCTTGATGCCTCTGACACACTTCACGTCTTCCCACCAGATATCTACTTTTTTTTTAGACTAAAAATAACTATCATGGCTTTCATATTCTCTGTATAATCATACAGATCGAAGAAATTCTTCATCCCAAGTAGCCACGCGTCTACATATTTTGGTTTCTTCATCTCTCCAAATGTAGGAGGCTTGGATTTCTTGAACTCATTTGGAAAGTAATGCTTCTCACTCCTCCTATAAGGATGATGGCGATGATGACCATGATGTCTATCTGAACTAGAACTAGAATACAACTCATAAGTACTACCTCTCCTGTCAGGTGTATCCAACCACCTGCTACCTCTGACTATGTCATCCTTGTCCAACATGTGTCCTGATTGAGACTTGCTGCTATATGCCCCATTAGTTTGTTCCTCCTGTCTATGATTGATTCTTGGATGTCCCTATCCCTGCAATTCTGACAAGCTCTGCAAGATCATTGCATTGACCACTACTTTCTTTTCCTAAACTCTGGCAAGTCTTTGTTGTGACTCAATTATCCTATCATTATCTACCTTGTAACTTTTGATTTTTTCCTTCAAACTTCTCATAGTATATGCTATATCAGTAGAGTACTCACTTCCTTTCTTCTTAGCCGATCTATAAGGAGATTCACGTGAAATCTAATCCACCATTTTTCTTGTCACCTCTAATATTCTATTTCATGTAAATATGTCATGTTAGATCAACCAAATATAGACATAATCAAAATCATACCTTAGTGAAGATCAGGGGAGGATATATTGTCTCCACAATCAATCCAGATTAGCACGATATGCATATACATAATGACATCAACATATCAATCATCTCAACATCACCATACACCAACCTTATCATGGTGATGCAAACTACAACAATGACCATCACGATGCATGCATAACAATCACATATAGCCCATCCAATCCAAGTTTTTTACCCTGGGAGCTCTGATACCACCCTGTGGTATCAGATATCCCCCAAAGAGAACAAAACCCACTCTGATACTACCCTATAACTCCTCCTCCCACATTTACCAAAATTCACAAGCTCGCGAGGGTAAACATGAAATGAGTGCCACTATGACATGATCCAACCTCCAAGTTCTAGTTATGGAAGTGGGGATGACACACAAACATTCACCAACATCCTATAGGGATTACAGATCACTCAGGAGTTGAACAACCACCCTAGGTGATCAATTCCTGAGCTAAAATCTTTTTTCTCTGACCTAACACCCTAACCACACACACAACAAGGCAATAGTGTGGTTATGAGGCCCCGACACACACACAAGCCTAATTCCATGTGGTTCTGACCTAAATCCTCCAGTTCAGTGCCAATGGTTCCGAGATTTGAGCCACTTTTCTAAGATAGCTTTCAGACTGATGAACCCCAGAAATGGGTAATTATGTGGGCTCATTTTGCCTCTTAATTCAACTTAATCCACCATTCTCATTATTTTATTGCATGATTTTCATTATATTTATGCTAATAGAGTGAATTGGGTTAGTCATTATGCCAAAAAGTCTAATGTGTGCTTTATGTAGATTTTTGGTCAATTTCGAGACAAAATCAAAGGTTTAATGAGAATTTGGTAGCCAAATTCGAGGAAGAACAAGGGAGAGGAATTGTAGGAGGGTGTCCCCTTCATTTATGAACCCTTACCTTGAATTCTCCATCAGAAACTCGGACCATAAATAGCCACATGAGTGGATCCAAGGGGCAGCCGAGCAAGTAAAGAAGGACTGTTGTTTATTTGCAATTTTGGGAAGCTGAGCCCCTTAATTTTAGGAGAGTTGTTGGAGGCTTGAGTTGTATAAATAGCAGGCCTTAGATGCTCAATTTTTTTAGTTGGATTTTAGCCAGTTATTAGTAGATTTTCGCACTTTTGTGCAGCATTGTGTTCAGCTCATTTTTGAGTTCTTTTTTAGAATAGTTTACGTAATGTAATTGCTATTTTGATAATGAAGATGAAACAAATTTTGAGCAAGCACTGATCTCTTTCAGAGGGCTGAAGCTCTTGGGTTAGGGCCCAACCCAAGCTTCCCAGCACCTCCTACTGTGTACTTATATGCTTTTGTTTCAATTCATGAGTTAATTTCTGTTGCATAGATTCATTTTACTTTGTTAGAGTCGGTTGCTTTTGATGGTTAGTATAGTTGTTTTTATTTCAAGTTGCTTAATTAAGTTGCTGCAGTGATAGAAAAAGATCCAAAAAGGCCAACAACAGGTCTTGATCTCCTTTCTCCCTTCCTGGGACTATGATTTGAGGTCAAGGCACTACTGCTGCCACCAAAAACACAGTTTTTGCTCTTCCATGCAACTGCTAGTGTGATAACTTGATTTGGGAAAGTTGATATTGGTTCAGATTCATTTGCTTAGATCATTTCATGTTATTTTCCCATAGTTCTCTCACACGATTTTCTGTTCATAAGGTATTGTTCAGTGTTTTCTGTTTTTAGGTCAGAAATTAGGTCAAGCTAGAGAAATTTCAGTTTTTAGTTCTTTCTTTGGTCAGTTTTGATAAGTAAATGTGTAGATCACTTATAGGACATCTCGGCTCACCATACATCCATAGAACAACCATCACCAACGCACTTCTCACAGATTTCCCAGCTCATTCATGACATTTAGCCAATCTGCCCTATTTTCTATGTTTTTTCCATAAAGTTGCTTTCTTGCCATTTGAAAAAATCCAACCATCACGTTCGTTCTTGATCCCCCTTGACAAGTTTTGGACACCTCAACACCTTCATCTAGCCTTCATTTCCCCTTTCCCATCGTTTTTCCACCTTCAAAACTCCTAAAATAACTCTTGACCTCCTCATGTAAATCCCCTGCAACCTCTTGTAGAATTTCCTATGAGTGATTTTTCGAAGTCCGATCGCTATGGAAGTCTCTAGAAGGGTACTAGGGGTTTCTTAGGACCTCTCCACACCTTCATCCACCTCTGCAACAACCAACTCCATCTTTCTTTTCCACCAAGCCTCTACACAGTCACAACCAGATAAATCACAAGCATAATAATTTCATATAAAAACACTTAGAAGTACAAAAAGATGATTTCTTTTCATTTCTTTTCAGAAGTAGTTTGAATAAATGCAATTTACCTTTTCAGTAGTCAATGGGCCACATTTCATTAGTTTCCATCTCTTTTCTTGCAAAAGTAGGGTTAGTGGGTAAACTAGGGTTTGCTAAGGTTTGTGTTTCTTTTTAGTTTTCATTCTCTTTCTGCAAATAGAATAGCCCTTGTAGAGTTGGTTTCCTTTCATCACTGTTAAAAGTTTCTTCTGAGAACTCATAGAAGTTGGTTAAGCTCCTAGCAAACTTGTTTCAGCTGACCAAGTGACAGCCTGCAGTAAGAGCTAGTTCTTGTGCATACAACACCGTCGCTTCCAGGTTTGTTAAGAACTACCGGTTTGATAAAAGTAAAAAAGGAAGCCCTAGGAGTTGCAGCATTATTACTACAATACTGGAGCCCACCATATTTTTGGTGCTGTTGCGGGAAAACGTCAGATTATTTTGTGATCACTGCTTTTCTTATATTTTCTACTGCAACATTCTGCTAAGTAGTTTATTTCAGCAAAAGTAGAGTAGTTGTTTTATTTCAATTCTGCAAAAGTATATTAGGCATTTCCTGCTTTCATTTCAACTCTGCAATTTCATTTCAGCAAGCGTAGATTAGGCATTTCCTTCTTTCATTTCAATTCTGCAATTTCATTTCAGTAAGCGTAGATTAGGCATTTCCTACTTTCATTTCAGTAAGCGTAGATTAGGCATTTCCTACTTTCATTTCAGTTTTGCAATTTTCATTTCAGCCAAAGTAGATTAGCCCTTTCAATTCTGCAATTTCCATTTCAGCATAGTAGATTAGGCATTTCTTGCTTTCATTTCAATTCTGCAATTTCCATTTTAGCGAAAGTAGATTAGTCATTTCCTCGCTTTTATTTCAATTCTACAATTTCCATTCCAGCAAAGTAGATTAGTCATTTCCTTGCTTTCATTTCAATTCTGCAATTTCATTTCAGCAAGTTCATTTTAGTTAGTTGCAATTTGTTTGTTCAATCAATTTTAGTTTTGCAAGTACAAGCAGAAAAAAAAAACAACCCAAAAAAATTTCCTTTCATGCCTCGTAGGAGTAGAGATAATTCAGAAAAATGTTTGCCCAACACCGCCACTGCTTCACACTTCCAACCTTCTCTCTTCTTCGATGGTTGCAATCAAGAAACACCCTTAGGTATAAACCAGACATATTTGAATAAACTATAGGGAAAGAAGAAGAAAAAACATTCCTTTGGAGCTAATGGCTAAAAACAGAAATGTTGGGAGCAGTACCTTTTCTTCCAACTCATCTATTAAAGGTGAAATTGGAAACATGTGGGGAGAATTTAAGAGTGAGATGCCGCAGATTCTTGCCATGCATATCAAAAGAAAACAAGAGGAAGCAGAGAGGGCTTTGGCCACTTTTTATCCTAGGTGCACTAGGAGGCATCCTAGGAATGAATTCCCATTGAAATCTACAGAGGTTTGTTCAATCTATGAAGAAAATCATTCTACATACAAGTGCCCTTCCTTGCCCAGACTTAAAGTTGTAGGTTTTAACCCCGTACAGAAATTACCTGCATATGAATTCTAAATCACAAGAAAATAAAAAATGCGAGAGC